>JAKZAP010000015.1:20384864-20552364 GCA_023053575.1 Branchinecta lynchi
AGCTGACGTATCCGTTGTAAACATTGTTTGAACAAATGTTTCAATTTCAGCTTGGGCTCAAAGAATATTTATAATACCTTTTCACTTGGAAATAAAGTGTTATGACCAATTAAGTTTACACTATTCCGTGCCTAGATTTCCAACAACACCTTCCATTGGTAAAAATACTAACGGGAATGAAAGAAACATAACAGATAACATCCCAAAGTGTTATCTGTTGAAACCGCGCATTCTTCTGATGTCGTTATGTAACTTCTGACATTGTAGTATTTTTACCTATTGAAGGTGTTGTTGGAGATCTAGGCACGAAACAGTATAAACTTAATTGATCATAACACACAAAAGGTGTTTTTCTTGAAAGTATTATGCGCAATCTTTTATAAAACTTCTGACAGTGCCTTGTGTTTATTTAACCAAGTCTTATCATGAAAAGCCCTGAATATCCACGACAATTTCTTGCTCGTTTTGTATTGTAGTGTATGGTGAATGTATCAACGCTACAATTGCTGTGCATTTTTGCTACGGCGAATAAATCCGAATTGAAAACAAAATTGAATTAGGGGATTCTCGATATCTCTTAGTCTTGTTAAAAGTGAGGAAGTAGCTTTGCTTTCCGCTCCTTAAACGTGTAACAGCTGTAACAGCGAACGACAAAACCTCGTGTTTCTACCCCTTTGGTACACAAAAAAGACACCTGATTTATCGGTAAAAGATTTCGAAAACACCGTTAAACTCTCGGCAATTTTCCAAAATCTCCCATCTTAGCTTCCCCGTACATCACGGCCTGTCCTATCTTCTTTAATCCCTATTAATCTGTATCGTTTTAAGACATCGTTTTTCTTTGCCATCACTCCGATGTTTTATCGTATTTAATCGGTTACAAAATATAGAAATAAATACTCCTTCAGCCCAAGCTGACTGCGAATCATATTTGATACGTCAGCTGAATTTTATTGCAGCTATCTTTCGGCCCTTCTTCTTCTAGCGGTTGTGAGACTGAACCTTGTCAAGAAGAGCCGATATGTAGCTCCAATAAAATTCAGCCGACGTATCCGTTTTGCACTATCAAATATAGTAATACTAGCGCTTTTGACCTTTTAGCAGTCAGGGGAAACAATACTATTTTTGTGTTGCTTTTCAACTTCTACCGGCGAGGAATTCGGTCTTTGTTCGAACTGTCACACGACAGTAACCGATGAGTAAACATTGAAGTAATTCTACATAAATAAAAATTAATGGTAATTCTATGTACGGAGCTATCGAAATATTGTCACGGCTGCTAGAATTGCACTCTTATTTCCGTTGGAAGTCGAATCTACGTTTGTTGCCGTACCACGGACTGTGTAGACTTTTTATGGCACTTGAGCATATCCAAGTGCCATATAGAATTTCTGTCGGTCTGTCTGTCTGTCGGTCTGTCCCGGTTTTGCTAGTTTGGGCACTTCTGCGTAAGCTAGGACGATGAAACTTGACAGGCATATCAGGGACCAGACCAGATTAACTTATAAATAATCACTTCCCCGCTCCGACTTTCCCCCGATCCGGGAGTACGAAAAATAGAAACATGGGTATCAAAAGGGGAGCAAAAAGAAAATGTCTAGATGTGGTATCGATCCTACGACCTCTTTCAGTCAGGCCCGAGACGCTAACGTAAAGCGCCATTCGATCTTGTATTTAAAGCCGAAACATTTTAATGATTGAGATGCGTCAAGAACAAGTGCTCCGGAGTAGAGGGATGGGAAATCCGGAAACTAGTAACATATATAACTTTAGAACGGGTTATCGGAGATGCATGAAACTTGACATGTGTCAAAACAAATCCGGACCAGATCCGATAACTGGGGGTGGAGGGCACCGGGAATCATGTGAAACGCTTCCACATAAGCTAGGACAACGAAATTTGGCAGGCATATCAGGGAACCGACCAGAATAACTGGGAAATAATCACTTCCCCAATCCGGCCATCGTGGGGGGAGTGGAGGGATGGGAAATCCAGAAAGATTAACATGCATGAGTTTGGAATGGGTAATCGGACATGCATGAAACTTGACATATGTCAAGAATAAGTGTTTCGTTTGTTGAGTTTCAAATTCGGACCAGATCCGATAACTGGTGGGGGAGGTGCTGGAGGGTGGCACCGGAAATATCGTGAAACGCTTCCACATAAGCTAGCACAATAAAACTTGGGAGGCATATGAGGGGAACCAACCAGATTAACTTGGAAATAATCACTTCTCCGATCAAGCCATCGCGGGGGAGTGGAGGGATGGGGAGTCCGGAAACTAGCAACATGCATAACTTTGAAACGGATAATCCGACTTGCATGACACTTGACAAGTGTGAAGAACAAGTGTCTCAGATTTTCAATTTCAAATCTGGACCGAATCTGAAAACGCGGGGGGGGGGGGGGGGGTTATGAGGAGGGGGCCGGAAATCTCATGAAATGCTTAGGGTAGTGGGATCGGGATGGAACTTGAAGGGAAGAACAAGCATTAATTCAAGATACTTTATTGACAAAACAAGATCGGATCGTGTCACAGTAGAGGGGGTTTGAGGGGGTTTTCCCGGATTTCCGGTTATCACGAGTTAGGGTACTTCCAGATGTACTAGGACCATGAAACTTGACAGACATATTAGGTACTCTCCAAGGTCGTCTTGAAAATAGTCCCTTTCCCGATCCGATGATCATGGGAGGAGTGGAAAGATGGGGAATCCGGATTCTAGTGAAATATATTACTTTGGAACGGGTGATCAGACGTGCATTAAACTTGTGAAGTCTCAAGAAAAAAGTGTCTCAGATGATCAGTTTCAAGTCTGGAACAGATCCGATAATTAGGGGGGGGGGGGTGCCGGAAATCTCGTGAAACACTTAGAGTCGGGAAATCGGGATGGGACTTGGAGGGAAGAACAAGCAGAAGCCGTAGATGCTTTATTAACAAAAAAGGACGGAATCGTGTCACAGTGGGGGGAGTTGGAGGTTTTTTTCCACAATTCCGATGACCACGAGTTGGGGTACTTCCAGATGTACTATGACCGTGAAATTTAGCAGGCATTTTAGGGACTCTATCAGATTGGCTTAACAAAATATAGTCCCTCCGATCATCGTTTGGAGGAAGAAACAGTTGTCAATAGTGGTATAACCATTTCAGAGTTACTAGATGAAGCCCATTTTCTGATGAGAATATCGGGAGAGAGATCCTGCCCTGAAAACTGCAAACCGTATCTGACAAACAAGCTAACTGTTCTTACAAGTGCCACATGAGCTTTCAGCTCTTATTTTTATTTATAGTTGTAGGCCTATTTTATGTTTCACAAGTTATTGTCCTGTTGTCTTTGTTCTTTTCTTTTTTCTATTATCTTTACTCCACTTTCTTTTTTTGAAAAACATTTTGTGGGTTACAACTAGACTTACTTACTAAATAAAAGAACGTAAAAAAAATAGCGAACGAAAAGACTTACTCCTATATCAAATACATAGTTGTCACACTCTACGAAATGCTCCTTAAGGCGATTCTGACTCAACCGGTTCTCGGGGAAGTTGGCATAAGACCAGAAGAAATTTCTTCCTTTATTCGCTCCATAGTATTTCTCGATGACATCAAGCTTCCTAAAAAGACAAGACGTCAGTTTTTGTAGAGAAGGGGCAGAACATTCGTTCAGTATTACAAAGTCCTTTGTGCAGCGTTTAGAAGTACAGGAAAACTTGAACAAAATCCGGTCTTGGTGACAGGATTATGTTTACACGCAAAGAGAAAAATTAAATTTAAAACATAAAATCTGACAAAAAAAAATTCAATAGCAAATAAAAAAATGCTTTGAGAGCATTTATGACATCAGTACTGATGACTACTACTTTAAAAAGCTGGCTAGACTTCTTTTTTTTTTCCTTTTACCAGCGCCGCCGAAGAAGTTCCTTTCAAGTAGCCCGGAATTCGTTTCATCATCAAAGGGTTTGTCGGGATTTCTTGTCCGTGTAAACGCTACATTAGCTCGCTGGGAATTCGCCGCCTACGGGATAACTCATCCAGAAAATGTACTATCACTGATATTCTACTGTTGCTTAGCATACTCGGGCATCTTAGCGTTTAGTACACTTCTGCCCAAACGTGTGGTTGTGTTTTATGATTAAAATTGTTCGTTTTATTTGCGAATGTGTGGAGTTGTTTGAATGATTTGAGAGCTGAAATATTTGGGGAGCGAATTTTTGGGGAAGGTAGGTTGGTGGAAAAGTTCAAGGAGAAACGTTTGTTTGGGGTGAGGCAGCTTGAGAGGTTTTTGCGGAAAGGTTGGAAGCAGAGAGACGAGTTTTTGTAGGTAGGATTTACTGGAAGAGTTTTATTTTTATTTTCATTTGTTTTGTACCTTGTTTTGTATGCCATGGTCCTCGGGCTTAAAATTCCATTTTATCGATGCATTCTATTATTGTTAAACATACTTGGGCATCTTAGCGCTTAGAACCCTTACGGGAAACGTATATCGAGTCCTACCATTTTATAGCTGACACTCTATTATTACTGAAACATACTTCGGCACCTTAACGCTATTACAAGGCAAGTAGCCTAGTGGCTCTTCGTAAGCTCATTTCGTATTTATTTTTATTTTTATTCTTTCGTATTTCTTACTTATTGGCTATGGCTCCCTCCTCTCAGTGATCTGATTGTTTTTAACCATTATAGTAAGAAGGTTTCAGCTAAACCTACAACGCTGACACTGTCCTACGTTCACGAGTTTTAACCTTTTCTCGAAGGTATTTGGATGGAGCTTAGTAGCTTTATCTAGTTGATTCTGGTTGATATTTTTTAAGGAGTGATCTAATATGACGCAAAAAAAGGAGACATAACTATCAGCTCAATGGGAGGATTATTGGAAACAAGATCGTACCTTTTTTGTAAGATTTGCGATTAAAACAACATTGTACGTTGCATATAGAAAGATGGCCAATACGCCTGCAATACAACATTCTTTCTTTCTTATTCTCTGACTATCAGGTAGATTTAGGGTGATTGTTAGTCTAAAACAGGAGAAGATCCCACCTGGTGGACTGCCATGTTCCAAAATGCAAAAGAACTTCTTGAAGCTTTCCATATTTTTCTGAATGAAAGAGCTGTTGTCGGAGCTTGAAGCTTTTGGCGAATTAGTATGTGTTACAGGGAACAACTAAAAAGACGAACGGCACGGCATGGTGCAGGAAGCCCGAGTACTGAAAAAAGACACGCGGAATAAAAAGAGTCACTGCAATACTAAGCGTGAAAAGCTCATGAACTAGAAGAAGGCACGCCAGAACTCTAGTCCTAAAAAGGTGTAGACGGTGCATACCTCCTGGTGTAAGGATTCATTATTTTATGCCGTGCCTATTTTTAGTGTGTGCCGCACTTCAAACTCGTCCCTCTTACACCAGCCAGTAACGTGCCGTGCCTCTTTTTCGGCCGGAAAAAGAGTCACGGCACTACTAAGCGTGAAAATCTCATGAACTAAAAGAAGGCACGCTAGAACTCTAGTCCTAAAAAGGTGCAGACATTGCATGCCTTCTGGTGTAAGCATTCATTATTTTATGCCGTGCCTCTTTTTAGTGTGTGCCGCGCTTCAAACTCGTCCCTCTTACACCAGCCTGTAACGTGCCGTGCCTCTTTTTCGGCCGGAAAAAGAGTCATGGCACTACTAAGCGTGAAAATCTCATGAACTAAAAGAAGGCACGCCAGAACTCTAGTCCTAAAAGGTGTAAGCATTCATTATTTTATGTCGTGCCTCTTTTTAGTGTCTGCCGCACTTCGCACTCTTACACCAGCCTGTAACGTGCCGTGCCTGTTTTTCGGCCGGAAAAGCACTAAGAAGTTCATTGGGTGAAAATGAAATAACGGCGAAAGATAGGGATTTCAGAATCTAATCTTATATGGACATGATGGAGCTATTAATAATACAAAAGGCAGCAGAAGCAACAGGGATTCCTTAAGTAAGGTCTCGCAATCATAAATATTCAAGCGTGTACAAATGTTGCTATTCCACTGTTAGTTCCAAACCAGCGGCGAGTCCGAGTGTGTCTATCCTCTTTCGACCTGCTCATTTTCACTGTTTTCTTTTCTGGTGTGCTGTCTGTGTCTGGTATGCTTCTTGTTGCCCGATATTTGCATCTGTTTCCTCAACTAATTTGTTTAAACATTGCCTAGCTAGATGAAGTAATTATACAGGTTTCGCGTAGCAGATCGTGTGTATGCAGTACGTTGACTTGAGAAATTGAGCCATAAAACATGCAATATGCAAATGTTCAATATAGGAAGAGTAAGGGAAGAAACTGTTGCACAGTTTCTGCATCGGTATGATGTGAAGCTTATTCTTGGACTATTGCGAGTTTTTTTTCAGAACTGGTCAGGAATGACATGAACGAGATCTGAAGCAGAGCAAAACAACACTAGGGAGTAACACCAAGACCTATGCTTTCAGTGCTCTGCAAACGGGTCATAGTCGTAGCGTCACCCACTACGCTTGCTGCATTTAAAGCGAGACAAACTTAGGCGGTTTAGAAATCTCTAGTAAAGCAAAGTTGCGGTTTGCACACAGCATGGAAACGATGTAAGCTGTATCATTTTTATTGCAATTTTTGGACTATGAAGTTATCGGAGCCAGTTTCTGGCGACGTTCTCTATCGCTACCGCTACTAGTATCGCTGCTATTAGAGTGTGTGTCAATATTGTTAAGTCTTGGTGCTACTCCCTAGTCTTATTTTGCTCTGATCTGAAGCAAGATTGAATGGCGTAGTATATCTCTTTTTGTATTTCTGTGAATACAAAATGAGTATTCATTCTCTATATTCAAAGTAACAGCATTAAATTTCCTTTCTTCTGATGATTTAGATATTTTACAACTGCAAATATTTTCTGCTCTTGTTTTCAGTTTTTTTCCGCTACTGCTTAATCTCTTGAAACTGCTGTCTGATGATCTTTAAACGGTCTTTTTCATCGTTTATGTGAACAGTTTGAAACTTGTAGCGCTGTGCGTAAATAAGGAACTTCGATGAAGCTAGTTTTTTGTTGCATGTTTACCGTAATAATCGTGCCAATGGAAATTGCAGCTTTTTGCATATTTGCGAAATTGGTTGAACTTCCTGAACAGCAATTAAGTCATTTCTTGATCGTTCTCTTTTTTCTGATTATATTTTTACATCGACGTAAGCGTTCAGTCTGAGTTCAATTACCCCGCCTCGACATAAACTTGCAGGCACAAAAGTCTGAGGACCTGAAAATTTGTTTCTCGCTATCTGAAGGTTATGATATATGGTATGCCTTTAGAACCATAACGAGGATCCATTTCAGGAAATACTGCAGGAATTTAGCTATTGAACCTTGTACTTGTACTATAGTTATACCCTCGCATGCAAGGGATGGTAGTCTAGGACATGGAGTCAACCTTTAAGGAGTTCGATTATAAGTATTCTAGCACTTACAACGTCTTGGCCCCCCCCCCCCCCAAGGTTCAAGATAAAGCCACTACTCGATCCCCCGCTGGGTTCATAGTTTGACTATGGATCTAACAAAATGTTTTATAGTAGTAGACATATGGAAAATTTGCAGAAAAACCAAACTAATTATTTGCATTACCGATTTCTTTAAGTATTTGGTTTTCTGTTTGTTCTTGTTAAGTCCCGTAAGTCCAAAGAAATAAGTATGTAAACTAGATCACAAGAAACAAACGGCATAAGTTATACAAAATTCATTAGCCCTCTCCTCTAATTTGTGTTCTCAAATTGGAAAATTACCTGTCCACGATCCCATCAACGGGATTCTAAATTAGTGAACCTTTATGGAAAATATTTATTGAGTTTTTTGCGATTATTTTATATTTCTTTATCTTTTCTTACTGCACTTACGCCCTTGGGCAGTGCGTCATAAATTCATTCATTCATTCATTCATTCATTCATTATAGTGATTTCTTGAAGATTCTGAAACTGAGCTAAATAATATTCAACTTCCGAGACCAAAAAATTTCAAACTTGCCGATGATTTCTGCTTCCGACATTTCTAAACATCCACATTTGTGACATATTTAGTTGTTTTAATACTCTTACACGCCACTCCATCATCTTGAAGGTTTTAGTAACTGTTTTGACAAGTGCCGGGAGATAAATGAATAGTTAATTAGCTATGGCGGATTTGCTTTCAGGAGTGAATTGTGTTCAAGTAATTTGGGTAAACGAGTTATTACCCCAGTTGTTCACTTGGTGGGAAGAACTCGTATAATCCCTAGATGTGTTATTTATAGAGCTGGACTGGATCTGAGGAGTTGAAGGGGGGGGTCTCGAAAATATTATTGCTTGTGTAACTCTAGAACGATCGACCCGATTCGGACGGAAAGGGACATACAATAAGGCATACGGCATAAGGCATCTTGACAGGGAGAACCAGTGCCGTGGTATTTTCTTTCAAGCGAGGACTGAGTATGGTAATGGCAGGGGGGGTGGGGTAAATCGGATCCCTGGAAAGGTGTTAGCCCACTTACAGGAGGAATCGGGATGGGACGGGAAGAACAAGGATAAGCCCTAGATTTATCATTTTCAGAGCTTGGAAAAATAAGTTTGAGGGGGTCCCGAAAATCGTTCAACGCTCGAACGAGTCATTTGAATCGGACGAAACTTGGCAATTGGCAAAAAAACATGTCAAAGATGTTTCCAGGTCTTGACCAGATTCGGCAACTGTTCAGGGAATTGGGGCTGAGGGGATAATGTTACACACATGACTCTCCATTAAATGATCCAATCTAGACGGTAATTTATGGTTGGCAAGTGTACATGTCCCCTACATCTTTATTCAACTAGTCTTTACCGGGTTTGGTCGCTGTGGGGGAACTGAAACTCGTCAGTGGTAAGAAGTCCTGGTTTTAACTAGAGACATTGATTTTTCTTCTCTTGCCGCGCAATGTTGTGTCAAGCGGCAATACTGATTGTGACTCATCATTATGGAGGAGTCACTTCCTACAAACAGGATAAAGAATTCTGCCAAAGTAATTAAGGCACTGTCTAGGGAACCGAGGCCGTACTTTTTGTTCTATGGGCTACCGAACCGGTAGTTCTCACGGAAAACAAACCAGAGCTGCGATTCCGGGATCTGACGTCATTGACTAACCGAAACTTGTATGTGGTGGCTCCCGTTCCGGTAGTAAGTGGAAATAGCTCACGGAAACTTCATCGCACCAACTTCTCGTCCGGTAGTCTCATGGAATCGTGTGCTCAGAAGCTAGGGAGCCGGTAGTTGATAACGGAAACTAGATAACTGGAACTTGTGTAGTGTCTACGTGGAATTTAGAACTCACGGACTAGTTTGGATGAGAGCAGGATGCCGGGATTTTCACTGACATAGAGAAAAAAACATGGGGAAAAATTCACTACCGGAACCCATATATTGAGAGTTAAGGTACCGGTAGCAACAACTATTTAATTGAAAATGACCAGCTCCCGGACACAGATGGCCATGGGCTAGGGTTCCGGTAGGGCAAAAAAAAAAAAAAAAAAAATCACGGACCCATGTCAGTGCTGACTAGGAACTCGGAAGTGAATATTTTTAACTCACGGAACCCAACTCCTGCGGCTAGGGTTCTGGTAGTGCCAAAAATTAAAATGACAAACTCACGGGCACATGTCAAAATGGACTTTGAGTCCTGTACAGCACACGGAATCCGACATCCATGAGTTTGTAATTTTAATTTTTGTCACTACCGGTACCCTAGCCCGCAGGAGTTGGGTTCCGTGAGTTAAAAATATTCACTTCCGGCTTCCTAGTCTGCACTGACATGGGTCCGTGAGTTACATTTTTTTTTTTTTGCACTACCGGAACCCTAGCCCATAGCCATCTGTGTCTGTGAGCTGGTCATTTTCAATCAAATAGTTATTGCTACCGGTACCTTAACTCTCAATATATGGGTTCCGGTAGTGACTTTTTCCCCATGTTATTTTCTCTAAGTCAGTGAAAATCCCGGCATCCTGCTCTCATCCAAACTATTCCGTGAGTTCTATAGTTCTATATTATCAACTACCGGCTCCCTAGCTTCTGAGCACACGATTCCATGAGACTACCGGACGAGAAGTTGGTGCGATGAAGTTTCCGTGAGCTATTTCCACTTACTACCGGAACGGGAGCCAGCACATACAAGTTTCCGTTAGTCAATGACGTCTGATCCCGGAATCGCAGTTCATTTGGTTTGGTTTCCGTGAGAACTACCGGTTCCGTAGCCCATGGGAAATAAAAGTACGGCTCCCGGTTCCCTAGACAGTGCCAATTATATAACTTAATCTCTTTTTGTTTTCTTGCTTGCCTGTCTCAGACCTGACATTGCAAATAATGCTTCTGATTTAACTATACTGAATTTGTTTACAGCTTACTCGGTCCGAAAGTGATTGAGCTTACGAGGCCTATGAGCTCCCAATGCGGAGCACCTTAAAAGTACGTCTTCCAGCTGATTTGACTCAAGTTTGTTTGGAAATTCTTATTTCTGTGTACCTTTTTGTTTTTTTTCACACTTCGGCCAGCTGATGGGTTACACATAAGTAACAATGATACAAATTTTAATTTTACCATTCCTTAACCAAAACAAGATACACAACGCTCCCAAGGCACAACCATGGCCTGCGAGGGAGTACCCAACTTTCACTCACTCATTACAAACGACAATACACATTTCTGGTCTTTACCTTCTCTTTTCGTTTTCTTTACAACCCACCTCACCCAACCTCATTTACCTACAGCCACAACATAAAATAATATAGGGTGTCGAACGACAATGACTTAGGTAAAGCAAGAACAGTTTATCACTTCGTATGTCATTCCATACGTCTGCACTGTCAGAAGTTTCATAACAGATAGCGTATAACACTTTCAAGAATAACACCTTTTCTCTTAGGAATAAAGTGTTATGACCAATTAAGTTTACACTATTTCGTGCATAGATCTCCAGCAACACCTTCAATTGGTTAAAATACTAACGGGAAGGAAAGAAACATAACAGATAACATCCCAAAGTGTTATCTGTTGAAACCGCGCATCCTTTCTGTTGCCGTAATGTAAATTCTGACTGTGTAGTATTTTTACCTATTGAAGGTGTTGTTGGAGATCTAGGCAAGAAATAGATCATAACACTTTATTTCTAAGTGAGAAGGTGTTATTCTTGAAAGTGTTATGCGCAATCTGTTATGAAACTTCTGACAGTGTTGTTGCAAGAATCTCCATGCAGCAATCTGCAGAACCAGATTAGAAACTCAAGAGACGATGAAAGATATATTGCAATACATGCAAAGTAGTGCCTTGACCTTTTACCTACAGTTCAATAAAGGTAAAAAAGAATCAGTAATTAAAATCAGATTCAAGACTGAAGGAGAGTCACAAAAATATAATTTGTCAAATAATTGCATCAAAAAATTGTAATAGCAGTGCATTAACCTTGTGCAAACATTGCAGCTATATGAAGTTTATCATTTGCGTGGGAACTGTTTTCGAATACATGGTAGAAAACAGGTTTTGAAAAATGTGAATTTCTCTGACGCATGACCACGATATCTGGCTTTTCATTTTGTCGTTTTTGCAGTTACCGTGGTATCTAGTATGGTTTCTTTCCACAACAGACAATTTTCGAATTTGAGCTCTTAGAACTCACCGCAAAACAAATAAGCTACTAATATCCACTGGCGTCACAAGAGCTAAATTTTCTCCTACCAATTTGACAAAAACCCAGGCTCTTGTGTAGGTGATGATGAAAGTGAGATGGACTTTTCAGATACCCCTATCAGTTACCACGTCCGGGGCCGTGGTATCTGAATTTTAGTTTCCACAGTAACTTTCCAGATGCCACTACAAAAATGCCTTTTGACCGTGGTATCAGAGACCATGGTATATGCAAAAATGTAAATATGGTCTCGTCCCTTGGCAAGTAAACCAGTTCAGAATAGTAACAGAATACCGTGATGACATTAAAGATGGCAGATGTGGAATACAACCTGCAGGTTATTTCTTCCAGCTAAAGCCTGAAGAGGACCCTTGCCAATAACAGTAGAAATATCGCTGAAAAACATCTTAGCTGACTTTCCGTTTTGGGTCTTTTTTAGATATGATTCCCAATCAGCTTTGGCTGAAGGAATAGACTGGGAATAGAATTGGCTTAACGAATAGGAATAGGAATAGGAATACTCCATCAGTGACATTTTATGTAAAGATGAGTAATAAACCCATTCATTCATTCAATAGACTTTAAAGCATAAATCTTACTGGAAAAGTAAGATTTACTTTTCTCTTCACGATGAGATGGCTCAGAACTATCGGTTTTCGAACATACCGTTACTTCCCGCGTGAAATATCGATTTTCTTGCTAGCACTTATCGACTCTAGCCAGCCTAGCCCTCAGTTGAGATTATTCCTTTGATGTAATTTCGTATTTTAAGTTCACATATTTGGCTTTTCATTTTAGCTTGGGCTAAAAAGCGAAGCTTCCAACGATTGTATCAAGAACAAGTAAACTAAGCGCCGCAGGCGAAATTTGTTAAATCTGCCTTTCTTCGGAATAATTTAGCTGTACCTACCATACAGGTTCTAGCTTTGAACGTGTTTCAGACCCCCACGAATTTCGATCCTAAGAGCGTGTTCCACCCTTCTACAAATAGTAACTATTAGTTACTATTTCCGTTCCAACCTAACCAAAAGTTACTACGCTGACCGTTCCAACCTTCTCGAAATAGTAATTAATTGTAACTATTTGCTTACCACGCTCGGGAGCGTAGTAACAACAGATCTCTTTAACGTGATTGGTCGGATTCGCCCGTAGCTTGATATTCTGCTGGAAAATAGAAAAATCGTTCCAGCCTTGACGGCAAAAAGTCAGAATTCGTGACGTCATGCGTAGTAACTATGGTAAGTAGGACGGAACACGCTCTAAAATGCCAACTAAATGGCTGGGCGCAAAATATTTGAAAAGTAAACTCGCCGAGGTTAAAAAGTGGGAAAACTGGGTCCAAAACAGAAGATAGGCTTAATTGCCTACCATGTCTTCCAAAATACTTAACAACACATCAACAACAACATAAGTTTGTATATGTGAAAGAGTTGTCCGCAGACTTTGCAACTTCCGGCTAAGTTTGTATTCCGAGACTGACAAAACTCGGCTGTGCGGAAAAAGCGCTACACGGTTATTGTTATAAAATGAAATAATGCCGAGAGGTGGGGATTTCAGAAGCTTACAAATCAATAAAGGAGCTTAAAAGTAATATTAAAGGCATAATAAGCAAGACGGGTCCTTTAAAGCTTAACTGAAGAGGCAGCTTATTTTACATTTGATATTTGTATACACTTGGTTTCGGGCCTGATATTTTTAGTATTTTTTTTTCGCTTTAACTCATTTTATCACGGACATGCTACGAGGCATGCTGGAGACCTCGTAAGTGAGCCAAGAAGTACGGTTCGTTCTAGCCATGTGGTAAGGCATCAAGTAGGGTGGTCTGGAATACTTTTCCATACTCAGTCCGAGAAGCGGAAAGTGTACCGCAGTTTAAACATCGGTTAAAGACACATCTTCTTGAGGGTAGTTGGTGAGTGGAGGTTTGGAAGAGGAGAGAGGACAAATGGAAAAATTTCTTAATTAATTTTTCGTTTATTTTAGTAAAGGTTTGATTAGAATATGGTAGTAAATGTGTACTGGTTGCATTTTTCAAGGACGTATGTGCTTTGTTTGTAACCAGTCGTCAAGCCGGAATGAACTTTTTTAGTAAAGTTGTTGAATCCTGAATCCTGACTACAGATTTTGACCTATCTAAGGGATTTGAATTGAAGGCTCTTTTAATAATGTTGAGAATGTGCGTGCTTGCACGCCAACTGAAAACTCATCCAGACGCGGAGGATTTGAATCGAAAATAAAAGCTTGCATTTCCAGGGTCGTGAAGAAAGTAGGAAAATGGTGTTATATGTCTTGCAAGGAATCTACCATTCTTACTTTATTTTTCGTTTATTTTTATATTTCAAACATTGAAGGACAGGCACATTAAGGGACGACAAATCCGATGGAATAAGTTCATTATAAATAAATTACTTTGGATAGCGGACAAATGAAATAAAACATTTTTATCGGGTTTTCAGGTCTTTAAAGGACACCTGAACAATGAAACCATACTTCAACACACCATGGGTAATGTATTTACAGACATGGCCTCAGAGAGCACTCTTCTCCTGAGTGACGTTTTCAAAATAGGGATATTCGTTTCTGGAGGTTTGCACATGCAGACTCCAAGACAAAAAGCGCAATTCATTCAAATCTTGGACAGCGCTGGCCGGATCGTATTGGAATTTCTTCTAGATATACGTTTGGGCTTAACTGGTTAAAAAATATTCCAGAAGACGGGTTAATTGGAGACATTTGTTCATTTATGAAGTTGTTCGGTACTGAAATAAGGACAGATGCAAAATGGAGCAAAAATCATAGCTTGGAAACACTATTTCGTATTTGGATTGGGTTTTCTGCATGCAATGTTAACGGAAGTCATACAGATAGGGATGATACTTGGTACTCTTCATTCAGGTGTCCTTTAAAGCTTAAATGAAAACCCGACTTAGTTTTGCATCATTTAACTGAATACACTGTATTCTTTGGATTGTATTAAGGGCGTTCAGAATATCTACGGTCGTCCTTACAGATCATACTTGTGCTATGACGTGGAAAACTTGAATTTCAATACAATCGCGGCTTTACAGTGATCAGTAATCAGCTCGCTGAAGGTAGCTCACTGCGTGAACATTTATTTCTTAAATCTTTTTCGTCAAGCATAAGGCGCATGTAAATGTCACAAATCAGTCAGAGAAATTGCACTTTATTAAAAATCGATTAATCGTGGGTCGCGGAGCACCGATGTCACACATTTTCATCGGGTCGTCAAGCCTCTTTAAGTGAATAAGGGTTAAGTAACTAGATTGTCCTACCTCAGTCCATTTCAGTTAAACCTTAAAGCACAACTCTTACTAGAAATGATCATTTCCCCGTGAAACAAATCAGAAAAAATGTTTTCCGAAAATATCGTTACTGTCCATCAGAAATTAGCGACTTTCTTGTTAGAGCTTGTCGACTCTAACCAGCCCTTCTGCTCTCCAACGCGGCGGCTGGGCGCAAAACATTTGAAAACTGAACGCGCCGTGGTTTAAAAAGTTAGAAAACCAAGCAAATAAAAGAAGTAAAGAATAGACGATTCTCATATTCTTATATGAGAAAGAGTCGTCAGCGGACATTGAAGATTCTGGCAAACTTTGCCTTGTGTGACGGGCAGAACTCGAAACATTCGAAAACACGCTAAAAGTTCGTAGGCACAAAACGAAACAATGAAGAAAGGTGGGGATTTTAGAAGCTTGTGATTGTACATGGGAGCTAGGTATATTATAAAAGGCAGAATAAGTAAGAGGAGTCCTTTAAGGGAATAAGTGAAGTGCGACAAGACTGGCAAATCTCAGCCCAATTCAGTTAAACTTAGCACAATGCCAGAAGCCAGGGTTGGTCACCAAAAGTAACTTCGTACGACCTGGAAAGTAACCCAAAAGTATCTCAAAGTAACCCAATGTAACCTAATGTAACCCAAAGTAACCCAATGCAATGTAACCCAAAGTAACCCAATGTCACCAAAAGTAACCCAAAGTAACCCTGAGTAACCCAAAGTATCCTGAAGTAACTCGTACACCGTTCTTGGTGACCAACCCTGGGTCAGAAGTTTCATAACAGACAACACTTCGGATGTTATCTGTTGTGTTTGAAAATGTTATGCATTAAATGTTATGCATAACAAGCTTTGGTAAGAAGAGCCAAAAAAGCATCTACTGACTTCAGTCCTTATCGTCGTGATGTCGCAAAACTCAGTAGATACTTCTTGGCGGTTTTTCTGTTCTACCTGACGGTAACGCTTATCATCATAACATTTTGAAATACAACAGATTCTCGTGTTATCTGGTATGAAACTTCTGACAGTGCAGATGACAGATCTTGGAAAAGGTGGAGGAACCAGACAGACTAAAAAGATGACACGGCACGGCATAGTGTAGGAGGCACGAGTGCTAAAAAGATGCACGAAAACTAAAAGGGACCTTTCAGGTTACAGAGTGAGGGACAGGAACAATTGTACAACTTGTTTTCTCTTAGGCTCTGGAATTACGTGCCGTGCATCTTTTTAGTTGATCTTGGAGGCATCTGTGGGCCAATAATGGAACCGTACTTACTGAACTGGGAAACAGGATTCGCTCAAATTTATGTAGAAATCCCAGTCTGTTGCCCAGTCAAGCAGCTCTGTCATTCCAGCCCTGAGAATCTGGTAAAGAGAGGGGGCGCCCCATATTCCCTGTATCCTCTGTTTCTGCATTCTGATGTTGGGGAATTTTTCTTCCAGCTTCTGAAGTTCGCCGTATAAATACGTCTAAAAAATTGAAATATGGTAAAGGTTCACTTTAAGTATAAAGGGGAAAAAATAGGAAAGACCGGGTCCTTACTACTTCTGTCCTATATGTGGAGAAATGAACGAGGATATATGCCACCTTTTGTGTGATTGTAGAGAGTTACGGGGGCTAAGGGAGGAGATTTTCGGGGTGGGGGGAACTGATAAGAAATGGATTATTAAGATGATGGGAAGAAAAGATTTTAAAGAAATAAGAGTTATTGGGAAGTTCCTGAGGTTAGCTTTTAAACACCGAAAATATTTCTTCTGATGGGGAAATTGTGTTTTTAGTGCTAAGAAAGAATTCAGTGTAAATTAAAAATACGAAGAGTGTGTTAGTGTGTAAATGCGCATGTAAGAGTGTTCACTTTTTGTTTCGTTTTGTTGCATGATGGCCGGGTGGCTTTAATGTGCAAATAAATCATTCATTCATTCATTCATCAATCATATGTAGTGTATGACCAACAAGACAACAGGGTTGAAAAGGGAAAAAAGGAAAAATATCACATATTAAAATGAATATAACGCTCTCTGTCTAGCACGAAGTATCAAAGAAAACCATGTCGCAACCCTTATTATGTACTCGCAAATACTGATTGCGGAAGTAACATGACAGAAGCCCAACGAATGTGCTTGGAGTTGGCTTGGGTACAGTGTTGGGGTTATTGACATCTATTGGTCTTTATGGCAAAGAAAAAGGTCTATTAGTAAGTTTAAAGCTAGAAGCGGTGAACAGTGTACAGTTTAAAAGCATTTATCTGTGTCGTGTTTCAACGATAAATCTGCAAAAAAGGCACTTCATCCTTCTTCCTGGGTAACTCCCAAAGATTTGTACCGTTAGCCATGAACTTGTCTCCAGTAAGTGTTGTACACTGAATGAGATAGTGAGGCGATCGAAAGCGTCCCTCCATCCTCTTGAGAAACCTCAGGTCTTAGATGTCCCGTTTCAATTCAGGAAAGGATCCGATGAACTGGGGTAGGGGGGTCATAGAGTGAGGGGGGGGCTTGTGGGGGGATGTCTGGAATCCCGGTGATCGTGAGTTAAGGTACTTCCAGATGCGCTAGGACGATTTGCAGTAGCATTAGCAACTTGACATCTTTGGGTTAGACTTCGTCGCTTCTCCGATCCGAACATCCCTTAAAGAACTCAATTTAACCGCGAAGTGAAAAAAAAACTTTTACGCTTTACTTTTTCGCGATCGCCATGAGCACATGATCCTTTTGCTCCAGGGTTTTGCTTATAAATTAATTGTTAGCAACCTTAAAGAACACCTGAACAATGAAGCCATACTTGAACACACCATGGATAATACATTTACAGACATGGCCACGGAGAGCATTCTTCTCCTGAGCGTGACGGTATCAACATAGAGATGTTCGTTTCTGGAGGTTCGCACATGCAGATACTCCAAGACAAAAAGCGTAATTCATTCAAATCTTGTACAGCGCTGGCCGGAGCGCATTGCAATTTCTTCTAGCTATACGTCTGGGCTTAAATGTTTGAAAAATATTCTAGAAGAAGGGTTGATTGGAGACATTTGTTCATTTCTAAAATTGTTCAGTACTGAAATAAGGACAGATGCAAAATGGAGCTAAAATCATAGCATGGAAACACTATTTCGATTTCGTATTTAGAATGGGTTTTCTGCAGGCAATGTTAACGGAAGTCATACAGATAGAAATGATACTTCGTACTCTTCATTCAGGTGTCCTTTAAAGTGCGCACCTTAACCGAAAAAGTCGAAAAAAGGTTTTGACGATCACTTCCATCCTCTGGCCCAGCCTTGCAAGTTTGGCGCATCTTCGCCGAAAAATGAAAAACAAAAATTTGACTATCACTTCCATATGACCCAGTCTTGCAACTGCCATATGAGCTTCCAGCTCTTGTTTAAAAACTGATGAATCTACGTCACTCAAAAAAGGAAATTATGGAATCTGAGACCGGTCTAGCTGTAACCAAAGGTCATTTCAAAACGACTCTCTTGTCAAACACAGAAATCCGAGATTTTTTTTTTTTTTTATACTGAATTGTGAAACTGAAAGAGTGACCAAATTTCATGGGCGCCAGAGTGTCTCGGTTTTTTTGGCCAAATTTCATGGGTTCCGTTATTACAAAAATATCCTTTAGCACTTCGCTCTACAATAATCTAAACAGATTATTTCGTACCTCGATAATCTACTTTTCTGTATATACTCCTTTTATAATTGATACGGCATTGTAAAAACCCATAATTCTACCGTGTTCTTCAAAACTGTGCTAACCGAAAAATTTCTGAAAACTGAGTTAACTGTACCATTGGAAAGGACATGGCTGATCTGGTATTCTGTTAAATTGTGCTAAGTGTTAGACGACGACACACACATTGAGCACTGGTGGAATATTCTTCAGAAGAGGTATGCACGTCAGCTTAGTCTGCTATCAAGACGCGAAAATAGAAATTGATCATCTTTTCTCTCAGGCAGCTATAGCTCAATCCTCGCCTGCGTGGGTTATTCAAAACAGTCAGAATTGTGACGAGGAAAATCCTGATGCAGCTTGTTACACCGACTTTTTAATAACGCTGAATACCCGAAAATCTAATTTTTGGGATCCCAAAAAATAAATAAGTGGACTGATACCAAAGTTGTCCGTCTGTCCGTCTGTAAGCACGATAACTCTCGAAGAGAACAATATATTTTGATGAAATGTGGTGTGAGGACTCTTTGGGTCAAGGGAAAGGTTGAGTTCGTAAATAGGCTCTGTAGCTCAACATTTAGGGGTGGGAGAGGGGTTTCAAATTAAGGAGCGAACAATTTTTTTTGAACAGCTATAGTCGATTTAGGGGTAAAAAGACATGATAAGTATGGATATGAAAACCATTTTTATCGCCGAACAAGTATAGTTCGCCCGGAATCCGGCCAAAACCGGAGAGCTTGTTAAAAGTAAAAGTTTTATATAAAGTTGATTCAATGTTCGATTTATGGGTAAGAAGACATGCTGAACATTTCTATGAAAATCGTTTCTTGTCGGACAAGTAGTTTGCCCGGAATCCGTCCGAAACCTCAAAATTTGATAGAATTAAAAGTTTTATCTGAACTTGATTAGATGTTCGATATAAGGGCAAGGTGATACGCTGAATTCCTTTTAAAACTTTAGTTTTGGCCGGAAAATTAGTTCGCCGGAATCCGGTCGAAACCGGAGATTCGGCAGAAGCAAGGCAGGAAGATTTGATCAGTTCCGTCAAAGTACATATGACGTATAGCCTAGGGGTAAATACGCACATCGTGAATCCATACCTGAAGTTGGTTTTCCCAGATGATTAGCAATTGACCTTCTTCTGTTTCTAAATCTTACTATTAAAAATGTTCCAAGGAGTCTGGCGAAGACCGGATATTACGAAGACCAAGACCAAATTGACTGGATCAAAATCAAATTTTTGAATCCCATCGAAACCTTTGGTCTTCTGGTTTTGGGTGTTGCAAAGTGTTGTGGAAGTGCTCAGTGCAGTGTTGCAAGCCATGTAGCATCAGGGCTCCAAAGACCTCCACCCCCGGTGAAAAACCAACGCCAAACCAGGTGGTTTGTACCGGGGGGAGGGGGGGGGGTACTAACGGACTATATCACCGATGGGGGGGGGGGGGTCGCCTAGATCCGTGGTATCAGTGAACAAACCATGCGGATTTACCTGTCTTGCATCTACGTGTATCAAATAGTAGTGCTTCGGTGAGTAAATGGCTTGAAGCATCTGTTTGATTTGTCGGAGTTTACGTCCGTTGACGCCAATATGGAAAGCCAAAATCGCCGGAGTCGTGTCGCTCTCTGGTTCCTTTGCTTCCTCGATTTCTAAAAAGAATTTTTATTAGATTTGATTGGAGTATTTGGTTGTAGATTTCCAGTAGATTTCCATATTTCCTACTGAAAATACATAACCAAAAAAGGCCAGATTGTTTTTGTATTTGTCACGGTATTATGTGGAACTACAATAAGCCGTGAATGCATTTGTAAGATTGTGTCTAGAAAGTCTGGACAACCTGGAAAGTCAAGAATAATTATTGAATGGTTAACTTTATAGATTAGAGGTATGTTTATTTGAACAGTAATTAGATGTGAATAGTGGGGCTAAATGGGGCTAAATGGTAGAATTTTCCAAAATATCTATTCAATTGTTTTAGAGCCCTTAAACTACCCATTTTGGCTAACTCATAGTTCACATTAGTGACAGCAAGTACATGAAAAGGGCGAATTCCAAAATCAACATAGAACTGGGAAATTGGATAAGTTGCAATTAAATTACTTTAAAAGGATTCTAGGTGTAAATAATAGAATTAATGGTCTAGTGGTAAAGGGTGATTTAGGTCTATTATCACTAAGGAGTAGGAGGCTAGTGAGTATGGTAAATTTTTGGGAAAGGATTTTGATTATGCCCCATTCAAGACTACTAAAGGAGGCATACCTAGAATCATTGTGTGATGGAAGGAAGCAGTCGTGGGCACACCAGATTAAGTGTATTTTAGATAATACAGGTTTAAGTAATTTGTGGAATGAAGGGGAAGGTCCAGGATGGGAGTTAGGAAGTGTGACTAGAGTGGTTAGACAGACACTCCAAGACCAGGAAATACAGACGTGGTTATGCGAGGTGAGTAAGTCAGAATCTCTGAGGTTGTACGCTGCGGCAAAAGAGACGTGGGGTGAGGAAATATATTTTAAAGTAGGGTTAAGTAGGGAGGAGTTGGGTTTGTTAATAAGTATGAGGGCTGATGGTTTGCCGCTCGGTGCAAGAAGAAAGTATATGGGAAAAAAAGAGGAAAGATCTGGTCCTTACTACTTCTGTCCTATGTGTGGAGAAATGAACGAGGATATATGCCACCTTTTCTGTGATTGTAGAGAGTTACGGGGGCTAAGGG
Organism: Branchinecta lynchi; assembly: GCA_023053575.1. Lineage (NCBI taxonomy): Eukaryota > Metazoa > Arthropoda > Branchiopoda > Anostraca > Branchinectidae > Branchinecta > Branchinecta lynchi. The sequence goes on from JAKZAP010000015.1 coordinate 20,406,176, forward strand.
AGGAGATTTTCGGGGTGGGGGGAACTGATAAGAAATGGATTATTAAAATGATGGGGAGTAAAGATTTTAAAGAAATAAGAATTATTGGGAAGTTCCTCAGGTTAGCTTTTAAACACCGGAAAGATTTCTTCTGATGGGGAAATTGTGTTTTTAGTGCTAAGAAAGTATCCAGTGTAAATTAAAAATATTAAGAGTGCGTTAGTGTGTATATGCGCATGTAAGATTGTTTACTTTTTGTTTCGTTTTGTTGCATGATGGCCGGATGGCTTTAATGTGCAAATAAATCAAATCATTCATTCATTCATTCATACGTTCAAATGAGTAAGCTATACTTAAATTGTACAGTAATTAAGTAGTGCAAAAGTAAATAATGGTAGGAAAGATAAACTAGACACTAGTATTGTTACTAGTATAATGTGTCGGTGAATGACACTGCTACTTCGGTCATTGTCAAGAGATAATTAGATTTGATTATAAAGTGTTTAAGGAGCATACTGTTTTTGTGACTAAATACACCCACTAAAGGTATCCATTTCCTTTACCCCTACTATGTACGGTTGCTAGGCCTTGGCCGGATTTTTAAAAGCTCTAACGGGATGGCGTCGAGTACGCCAAGTAGGCTAGGGACTTCGAAATGACGTCCGGTGACGTTCCCCGTTTTTGGCTTCCCTGGACTGCCATAGAATTTAAAATCTGTGGCAACTGGTTAGAACTCACTTACCTGACACTCCGGTCGAGTATACGTTGATAGCAAGATCACCTCCACAGTTTTGCAGTTGATTTCCCGGGCACACTATGTTGCAAGATCTGAAATCTAGCTCTGTGAAAGCGCTTATTTTGTATCCGCAGTGGCACTCCGTTCTATAAAAAAAAAAAAAATGAACAGAAAAAGAGATAGAGGCTAGAGATATTTGTTCCACTACTTTTGTCCCATACAGATCACAAGCGAATATTGCGTTAAAGCTGTTTTGTCTGTTTTTTGGCAGAATATTCAAATACCTATAAATTGAAATACAATCTAAATAGTTAGGAAATCGTGCGAAGGCTCGGACTATTCTGTACTAGAAAGATCTCCACTTTTGTTTATCTTTTCAAGTAGACAGCTCATATAATTAATTTGAAGCTAAAATTGAATTTCCCGCCAAATGGCGAGTCACGAAACCATCAGCTCGAGGATAATCCTCGCTGCAACCGTGTCCTTCAGAACTGTGCTAACTGAAAAATGTTTGAAAACTGAGTTAACTATGCCATTGGAAAGAACATAGCTGATTTGGTATTCTGTTAAATTGTGTTAAGTGTTAGATGACGACATGAGCACCATCGAACAGGTAGATTAGTTTACCTGTTTACCCTCGAGGATAATCTTCGCTGCAAACGTGTTCACAGTTTCTCTTCTTCTTTTTCTTCTACACAAAACTGGGCCCACAAATTATGAAAATGTAGTTAGCACAGTTTTCAAGAACACGGTACGATCGTTTGTCAGATTTTAGCCACAGTACGAGACACAAAAACCTTGTTGGAGGCGGAAATACAGCCAGTCTAGACCTCCCCCCCCCTGCAACCCCGACCAGGTACCAACCCACCAGGTGAACCGCCCCCCCCCCCCTCCGAATTCAAATATATAGGTTATTTTAAAAATCTTAAAAAAAAATACAGTTTGGACCGTAAGGTAGATGTAAAAGCGTGACGGCGGGTACATATAAATGTACTTTATTTTATTAACCCTGTGTGTGTGGGGGGGTGGGCTCCGGGGGAGGTGGTGTTATTTTCGCCGCGGGGTGGGGGGGCTTTTGCGGGGGGGGGGGGGGCTATGTCTGGGGAGGGGGTGGCCGGAACCCAAATACAGCATCTTTGATGGCTCGCAGAAAATGCCTTTACAACAATTAGTGAAAGAACGGGAAAATAAGCTTATGGCGAAACAAAAATAAAAGTATGAAAGAATGTTCAAGCCTGATAATGATAATGCTTTTATGATGTCAATTCCACCCCGAGACGTGTTTATCTTGTTGTCATAAACATTTCGATCCGTACAGTAAAAGCAGAAGAAACAAGAATGATGGTTTGGTAAGAAAATTTTACCATGCTACCTGGTAGGAAGACGTAAAGCTGGTGAATTCCTGTATAGTTACTATTCTTTCAACGCAGGTACAGTTTCATACCATATAGGCTAAACATTCGTATAAGAAGGTTGTCGTGGGGTAGACTAAAAAGAGGCACGGCACATTGTGGCGCAGGAGGCAAGACTAATAAACGAGATTATCAAGTAAAAGAAGTAGACAAGTAAGTGAGAGTTTGCAACTCCAGAGCCTAAAAGAAGGCACGTTAGATCATTGTTTCTGCCCCTCACTCCAAAGCAGTGTTGTCACCGGCAGTAAAATTTTACTAGATCTAGTAAAAAAAATAAAATCTAGTAAATACAGAGGATCTAGTAAAATTCATTATAATCTAGTAAAAAATCCCAATTTCTAGTAAAAAAAAATTGTCCAACCCAGAAGTTGTGTCATTTTTCACAAATTCTGAGGAAATGTACAGAGGGAAATGTGCAGCTGGCCTCGTACACATGCAGAGGCCAGAGTGACAGTTCTAATTTTGTCTGTTAACCAAATCAAGGATCAGAGCTCTTTGACCATTGAGCTAGGTCTTTAGTCCCTGATGAAAAACGACCGAACCAACTGTTTTCAAAAATATTGACTGTAATATTTGACCTGTTTAAAGAAATAATCGACTGTCTTTAGATAAGGCACACTTTCTTTACCGATTGACAGACCATGTTATGAGGGGGCGCACCCTCGATTTGCGACGTTTCTACTCTTTATGACCCAAGTCTTAATCGGATATATTTTTGATGCTTTCTTCACGGATCAGAAGTGTGAATCAAAATCAGTGCCTCAAAATTTAACTGTCTTTCGATGTATTTCCTTTTTTTCGAGTCAGTAAATTTTTTTAGAATCTAGTAAAAAAAATCTTGGCATCTAGTAAATTTAATTTTGGTCGGGTGGCAACACTTCTCCAAAGCCTGAAAGGGCCCTTTTATTTTTCGTGCCTCTTTTTAGTATTCGTGCCTTCTACACTATGTCGTGCCTAGTCGATGGCGGCTGGCATACCCATATTCCAATCCAGCGTAGGCCGCACCCATTCCTTCTTTGCAGAACTCGAGGCATCTCTCAATGCTGTTATCATCCGTCAGCCACTTGCTAGTTAACCTCAGCACTCGGTTTGATCTATCGTCCCTGAAGCATCCAAAATGTTTAATCTTCACACTATTCGAACTGTCAAACCGTTTGCAAGTATTGTGCACTGTACTTGGGATAGCCTGGTTTGCCGACAGCTTACATGCTTGGTCAGCGATAATTTGTTTACAATTGTTGGTTTTGGCTCGCTTTATAGCATTTCTTGCATCATCACTTAAATTATTACAAACTGGCCTGAAGGAAAGTATATCCTTCTCTGAGGGTGGAGATGGGATGTCCGATGCCAAAAGCTCGTCAGAGAAGAAATACGGTCCCTGAAAGAAAAAGATGTACCGATTATTATAATGAACTATTATTAATAATGCGATTTATTTTATATTCGCAAAGTACCTTCTTCGTCTTCCACCTTGGACTTGCAATACCTATATGACCCAGAAATATGGTATCGTTGACCCGATCTGGAGACTGACCAGATGATCATTTTACTTATAACCCGTCAAAATAAGCAAAAAGCACGCAGACGGAATAAATACTAGGAAAAAAGAAAGGAAAACACTAAAGAGAATTAACTTTCGAAATACACAATATAACTTTTACTCTAAAACTAAACCAAGAGGGATTTCCAGTCGTGATCAATATTTTGGCTATATGTTTCTATTTGTTTCTCCATTGCTGTTAGTGGATCACCAATTTGAGACTTGAAATTTTCGAGTTTCTCGTCCAAGGGGGAGGCGCAATATCCATTTACCAAAACGATGGAATATTGACCGGATTTGTTTCTTGTCCTATTTGTTGAGAAGCGTCCAAAACGTGCAGTATACAGGACGTGAGGTAGGGTAGGGGTATTAAGTTTTAGATAGCCGCGAAGACAGGGCCATAAAAACGTAGCTTGTTAGATATTGCAGATCCATATGCGATTCTTTTACATATACGGAAGCGCAGTCTTCTTGTCCTTTTTGTAATTCGAGTGATGCGGGGCTGGCCCATGTTCTCTTGAGGTGTGAGGAGCTTTCTAATATAAGGGGTACTCTTTTTCAGAATGGGGGGGGGGGATGAGCTACTTCTAGGTATCCTTAAGTCTACAAATGCTAGGTCTATAGTGTGTTTTGGCAACATGATAGAAAAATTTAATAGTTTAGCAGAAAGTCGGTAGGATTGTTTGTTATTTGATATTGTTGTTTGTTTCGTTTTTTTTTGTATATGGCTTAATCGCTTTCAAATACATATATATATAGATGCTTTATAAGTAGTGCACGGGTTTCTATGATCCCCAGGTAAATTAGTGAATCCAGTGGCTTCAGATGAGCACTGCACAGTCATACTATCACGTCCGGGTTTGCTTTCCAGTCAAAAAGAACAACTTGGGATTTATCTGCATTGAAATGTATTCCAACGTGACCATATTATGTGCTAAGGATAGCCTGTCGGAATACTCCTCCAAGCGAGTAACGGCACGGCTGGGGTTACCAGTACCATCAGCATACCCTATCAGGCTATTTTTGTTTTATTTTTCCTTTAGGTTTTGTCCAAGGTTGCCACATGTCGCACGATAGTGTGAATTGTCACTTTTGTCACTTTTGTCCTACGTAGGACGTAAGAACCACTCTATTTCATCTAACGTCAAAGTTCCGTCGACAAGCGACTATTTCAAGTTTCTTCATAAAAATAGAATTAAGATGTGTAATTTCTGCAAAGGCGATTCCTACCAAAAATGACCATTGCCCTGAAAATAAATTTTCAGAGTTAAACCTTGAACGTAGAAGGTTGGATCTGAATTAAGCAGTTTACGTTTAGATACGGAATGTTAATGGTACGCATTATATTTTATAACCTGACCACGGCCGTGGAAGTGCGCTAACTGGAAATTCAAGCTTTTTCAGAGGCTGGGATCAATGTACTTCGTTTTCATGTGGCGCATCGGCAAACCAATAAAATAAGCACTTTGACTGTTCTCCACATCCAAATGGCGGCCAGTCACTACAGGATAACAAGTTAAGACGAGGAAAAAAATCGGGACAAGACCAAAGCGTTACACTCACAGCACAATTCAGAAGTATACACATACTTCTATGTTTTCTTTCTTTCATTCATTTTATAATACTCCGCTTTCCAAAACGGCGGCTGAACAATAAATTACTTACTTTCTCACTTACTTATTTATATAGATAAACAGATACTTCATTACGAGACGAACTGTCACAACACTGGACTGCGGAATTTGTCGTTTTGTCAGGTTACATTTGTAAACAACAGTACAAGTCACTGATCAGTAAATGACCCGTCAAAGTAAGACCATAAATGCCAAAAAAAAATCAGGGAATATATTTGTCATTTATTCAACGTGACGAGAACTGCTGGCACTCAGCTCTTACTTTGATGTTGATGGGGTCAGGTATCGAGAATTTAGATCGAGGTTGTAAGGTAATCAAGGTTTGTGTGGGCAATATGGGGCTGACATTAGGTTGAAACCGTGGTTAAGAACGCGGATTTTTTTCGAACTTGATTTGTACTACTGATGATATCTAGAACAAAGATTTTTCTATTTCCCACAAATGGATGCATAAAATAAAATAGGAAAAGTCTCAACAGTCCAGTCCCACATCCAAAATTTCGCAAAAGATAGTCTGACAGCATCACATTTATCAAGCTCCTTTCTATTTCAGGATATGACCTTCATATGGTAAACTAACCTCTAGGGAAATTAACACTTCTGACAGTAAAACTTGTTAATTACAAGACAAACATTCGTCAGTTTGCTCAGGTTATTAGGATAGGTTTGTTATGTTGTCTTACGATGTTTTCTAGGGATTGGTAAAGATTTAGAAAACTACACTTTCTTTGTACCACAAAAAAAGTAAATTATGCAAATCTTCTTTATAGCTTAAAACAGTTGAAATTCTTGTATACTCCAGTCCAACATTCGACAATGTCGCAAGAGATAGTCTGACGGTATCACATTTAGCTCCTTGCCGTGTCAGGATATGAACTTCATAGGGTAAACTGGTGGGCTGTTGGCGAAACGCCCCCAATCGTAACGTTACCCGGCGAAACCCCGCCATGACAAAATGTCCGAACCACAAAACTTCCCCATGACAAAACGTCCCCGTGGCTAAAGGTCCACAATCAAAACGTCCCCTAGCCAAATGTACCCATGGCGAAACGTTCACGGCTAAAAATTTGTTTCCAATGCAGAGGGATAGCCATGAGATTACTGATTCCGTCGTCAGTTCAGTTTTTTTTTTGTTTTGTAATATAATTTTGAAAACCTCGACGGGTTGACATCTTCAGACATCTTCAACCGATAGCCAAGGAACAAAACTAAAGTGCTGCTACCGACTATAGGCTAGAGGCTCTCGCAGCACAATTCAGAAGTATAAGCATACTTCTATTTTCTATTTCTTTCTTTCATTTTATTAATTAATACTTTATTAATACTTCCAAAATGTCGTGTGAAAAATAAATTACTTACTTTCTTACTTACTTACTTATATAGATAAATAAATACTATTTTTGTGTAGACTTTCAAAATTCCATTCTACTTCGTCTGCTATAAATTTGTACCATTTGAAAGATCCACTTCAAATTATGCGAAAAAAGCAACAAAAATTTCTGTCGAAAATGTCTTCTCTTACTCATAACCTATATTTAGCGGTTAAAGAGTTACTATAGTTTTACGCGTGTGTTTAATGTTGTTTTCTTGTATTTTTAGTATGCTTTGGCCAGATTGTTTTTTAGTAGTATTACATGTTGGGCCAATTTGTATGTATTTACTTCACTTTATACTCTCCGATCTTGGAGGTCAATAAGATATTTGTATTTGAATTTGAATTAGAATATTACGAGACTAACTATCGCAACACCGGGCTCTGTAAATGACCCGTCAAAGTAAGACCATAAATGCCAAAATAATAAGGGAATGTATCGTCATTTATTCAAGATTTCAAGGAGTATTGGCACAAGGCTTTTTCTATAGTGATCGGTTCTTACGTTGATGGGGTCAAGGATCGGGAGTTTAGCTTGAGGTAATCAAGGTTTTGGTGGGCAACAATGGGCTGACATTAGGTGTAAACCGTGGTTAAGAACGCAGATTTTTCTCGAACTTGATTTGTAATACTGATGATATATAAAACAAAGACTTTTCTATTTCCCGAAAACGGATACATCAAATAAAATAGGAAAAGTCTCCTATAGTCCAGTCCCACATTGAAAATATCTCAAAAGATAGTCTAACGGGTTGTCGGCAAAACGTTCCCATTCGAAACGTCCCCAACAAAACGTCACAGTGACAAAATGTCCCCATGGCGAAACGTCCCCATGGCGAAACGTCCCCACCCAAAAAAATTGAACAAAACGTCCCCAATCGAAACGCCCCTGGCGAAATGTCACCGAGACAAAACGTCCTCGTGGCAAAACGTCCCCTTAAATATCCCCAATCGAAACGTCCCCGACAAAACGTCACAGTGACAAAACGTCCCCATGGCGAAACGTCCCTCCCCCCCAACAAAAAAAAAATTGTCCCCGTGACGGAACGTCCCCAATTGAAACGCCCCTGGCGAAACGTCATCGAGACAAAACGTCCTCGTGGCGGCGAAACGTCCCCAGAAATATCCCCAATCGAAACGTCCCCTGGCGAAACGTCACCGTGACAAAAGGTCCCGATGGCGAAACGTCCCCATGGGGGAAAACGTCCCCGGCTATAGATTTTTTTTTGCTCATAGCTGAGGGATGGCTAGGCCTATGACATTATTGATTCCGTCATCACTAAAGACAAACAAAATTCTTGGATTATAAGAAACAAACCAAAGCGTTGCTCCCAGCTATAGCCATTTCTTAAAGAAAGCGCAAAGATTCTGTATTTTCTCAGTATATCCTTTATTTCGTTTATTTATATATAACTCAATGATCTCGCTTTTGTACGATACTTAATTTGGTGATATTTGTTATTAAATGACTTCCCGTATGGAAATAATTTAGACGTTTCCAGCTGTTCTCACCTGTTTTCAGCTGAAAACAGCTGTTTTCAGCTGATTTCAGTTGGAAACAGCTGCTTACAACTGTTGAATTTACGGCTACTGGGGATAGACGTCGATGTTACAGCTGTTTATAGCTGTTTTTAGTTGTGAACAGTCGTATACAGCTGTACTTCTTACGTCTAGTCGGGATACGCGTTGGAGACACAGCAGTATGTTACTGTATACACCTGTCTGTTGGTGTATACAGCTGTATGTCTTACGTCTAGTTTGGATACGCGTTGGAGACACAGCAGTATGTTACTGTATACAGCTGTATGTCTTACGTCTAGTCGGGATACGCGTTGGAGACACAGCAGTATGTTACTGTATACAGCTGTATGTCTTACGTCTAGTCGGGATACGCGTTGGAGACACAGCAGTATGTTACTGTATACAGCTGTATGTCTTACGTCTAGTCGGGATACGCGTTGGAGACACAGCAGTATGTTACTGTATACACCTGTCAGGTGGCGTATACAGCTGTATGGCTTACGTCTAGTCGGGATACGCGTTGGAGACACAGCGGTATGTTGCTGTGTACAACTGTCAGAGATACAGGTGTTAAGTGCCGTGAAAGAATGATTTCCTAACAGATGGGTTCGCAGCTGTGCCGACCGTGTCCGAAAAGACCGTCAGATCGACACACGGTTGTATGGATCCTGTTACGCTTTTGTCGCTTTTAGGAGACATAGAACCAACTTGCTATTTTTGTAAATACAATGTTCTTACTCGACTATTTTTATTAATTGACAGTCATCCCTTTTCTAAGCAGGTTTACAGTTTGTTTACAGTTTGCTCAACGCCAAGCTGCTGTTGTAAACATTTACGGCTGTAAACAGCTAGTTACGGCTAAATACTGCTGTGTTCCAACCATCAAACAGCTATATATACAGTGACATGCTGCTCTGTCTCAAACACTGACAACTGTAAACGTCTGCTTACAACTAGAAACTGCTGCATTCCCACCGCCAGACAGGTGTATACAGTAAATACTGCTGTGTCTCCAACGCGTATCCCGACTAGACGTAAGACATACAGCTGTATACAGTAACATACTGCTGTATCTCCAACGCGTATCCCGACTAGACGTAAGACATACAGCTGTATACAGTGACATACTGCTGTGTCTCCAACGTGTATCCCGACTAGACGTAAGACATACAGCTGTATACAGTAACATACTGCTGTGTCTCCAACGCGTATCCCGACTAGACGTAAGACATACAGCTGTATACAGTAACATACTGCTGTGTCTCCAACGCGTATCCCGACTAGACGTAAGACATACAGCTGTATACAGTAACATACTGCTGTGTCTCCAACGCGAACCCTGACTATAGACGTAAGAAGTACAGTTGGATACGACTGTTCACAACTAACAGCAGCTATAAACAGCAATATCGACTTCTATCCCCAGTACCCGTAAATTCAACAGTTTGAAACATGTCAGATCAGCTGAAAATGTCTAAATTATTTCCATACGTTAGAAAAGACTCGCTCCCCGTATGGAAATAATTTAGACGTTTCCAGCTGTTCTGACCTGTTTTCAGTTGTTTTCAGCTGATTTCAGTTGGAAACACCTGCTTCCAACTTTTGAATTTACAGCTACTGGCGATAGACGTCAATGTTACAGCTGTTTATAGCTGTGAACAGTCGTATCCAGCTGTACTTCTTACTTTGGGAGGTGTACACTGTTTTTAAAAGCCGTGGAAATGCTTGAAGTCGGGAGCTGTCATCCGTGTTTTTGCTAACTTCTCTTTTCTTTGAAGCGCAAAATATTTCAGAAGCAGGTTTCGCAGTCGAAGCCCCCTCTATACTGCTAAAGCGTCTTCTGGTAATTCGTTTAGAGTACTGCCGTTTATTCGATAATTTGAAAAAAATTTAATTGCATCAGTATACCAGAATGCAAATATTTCTCCATACATAATATCCCTGAGTCTTGACTGAGTTGGATCACAGCAAATTAAGCATAAGTTGAAGTTGGAGAGAAGCAACCGCCGAAAGAAGTTATACAACACAACATAGCAGTAACGACACAGTTGGTATCATCTGTGTTTCATACGGACACGGACCTTGGAAAACAGCTCGTTACAGCTATATTTGAGACACCTGTTGAAAACGTCAGATAATACTTTTGTGTGTTTACAACTTCATACAGCTATATCCACCTGTGTTTGGGACAGCTGTTGAAAACGTCCCATAATACTTCTGTACGTTTACAGCTGTTTCAGTGACACCTGTTGGATAAACGAAAGTAATTGCGACAGCTGAAAACAGTTAAATACAGTAGGATACAGCAACTTACAGCTGTTTTACAGACAGCTGATTAAAACAGCTGTAAATATTACACGTGTTGAAAGCGTCCCATAATACTTCTGTTACTTTTACAGCTGTCAACAGCTGAAAACGTCTAAATTATTTCCATACGGGTTTACTAAAGGATCAAATTCGTCTTACATAGATTTACTGTGTTTCTCTATCTAACTAATCGAGCCATCCGCTTTCGTTTCCTCGCTTCCCATGTCATTTTATCCGCCACAATGGCACTACGCAGATTTTTGCATTCTATTGACTCTCTTTGAGCCACAGCGGGCTTCCGATTTCTCTGAGGGGCATATTGGTGCTCCTCAGGTTGTGAATGTTGCTTCAAACGACATAGAACTTATTGATCAGTAACGAATCCATTGCAGGGCATATTACACTATATGTTTTAATTAAAACATTAAATTTATGAAGCGACCGGTCCGATGTCCGATCTTTCCTGCTTATCAGTAATGTTCCCACATCTGCTGAAGTTGTATTACCTCGACCTTGCACTTGATGGTCGAGACGAACTTAAAAATCTATGCTTGGGGGAGTTTCGCCACGGGCAGGTTTTGCCGTGGGGACGTTTTGTCTAGGGGACGTTTGTCACGGGGAAGTTTGTCGGCAAGCCAGTCTGACAGCATCAAATTTATCAAGCTCCTTTCTATGTCGCGATATGATCTTCATAGGGTAAACCGGCATCTTCGGATATTAGCACTTCTGACAGTAAAACTTGTTAATGACAAGAAAAACATTCGTCAGTTTTCTCAGGTTATCAGGATAGGTTTTTTTGTTGTCTTATGATGTTTGTTTGGGATTGGTAAGATTCAGAGAACTAACACTTTCTTTGTACCACAGAAAAAATATAACTATACAAGTCTTCTTTATACTTTAAAACAGTTGAAATTCTTGTAAACTCCAGTCCCACATTCGGCAATTTAGCAAAAGATAGTCTGACGGTATCACATTTAGCTTCTTGCCGTGTCAGGACCTTCATAGGTTAAACTGGTGGGTTGCTGGCGAAACGCCCCCAATCGAAACGTCCCCTGGCGAAACGCCCCAATCGACACGAACCCATGGCGAAACGTCCCCAGCTAAAGATTTGTTTCCAATGCAGGGGTATAGCCATGTTATCCTGATGATCACGTCATCAGTTCAGATTTTTTCTTTTTTTTAACACCATTTTCAGAACCTCGATGTGTTGACATTTTCAGAATTTATCCGATAGCGAAGAAACAAAACTAAAGTGTTGCTGCCGGCTACTGCCATTTCTTGAAGAAAGAGCAAAGATTTTGTAGTTTGCAATTTCGTTTTGTGCTATGTTTAATTCTTTTACTTATTTGCTAGTTTCCACTGTGATATAACTCATTGATATCGCTATTGTTAGATATTTTATTTTGTGATATATCTGAATATAATTTTTATTAAAGCATAAAACAAGTCTTAACTAGATAACTGTCACTCTACCTGACTAACCGTTCCATCCGTTCTCGTTTCCTCGCCACCCATGCCATTTTTATTCTCCCACAACGGCACTACGCTGATTTTTGCATTATCTTTGAATGACTCTCTTTGAGCTAGAGCAGGCTCCTCCTTGCTTCTGAAGAGCTTATTGGTCAAAATGCCGACTGTGCATGTTGCTTCAACTGATCAGTTACGAGCCAAGTCGCATCTTTCACTATACATTCCAATGTGTCCTGCCTATAACGAATGATCCCATATCTGCAATGCATACTATGAAGTTGTTTGGATTCCAAAACGTAAGTGGAGGGATACCTATGTCTGTAAGCACGATAACTCTCGAAGGGAATGAGATATTTTGATGAAACTTGGCTTGAGGATTGTTTGGGTCAAGGGGAAAGTCGAGGTCGTAGATCGGCTCTGTAGCCCTATATTTGGGGGTGGGGGAGGGGGTTCAAATTAGGGGACAAACAAAATATTTTAAACAGCTAATGTGATAGTCGATTATGAGGTAAGAAGACATGCTGAGCACGATGGTGGACATCATTTTCTCGCCAGGTAGTTCGTCCGGAATCCAGGAAAAAACGGAAATTTTGTTAAAAGTAAAAGTTTCATTTGAAGTTGAATAAATGTTTGATTTAGGGCTAATAAGACATGCTTAGCACGATGGTGAAAATCATATTCTCGATGGACAAGTAGCTCGTCCAGAATCCGGCAAAAACCGGAAAAATGGTACGAAGTAAAAGTTTCAGTTGAAGTTGATTAAATGATTGAATTGGAAGTAAGAAGACCTGCTGAACACGATGGTAAAAAACATTTTCTCGCCGGACAACTAGTTCGCCTGGAATCCGGCCAAAACCGGAAAATATATAAAAAGCAAAAGTTTTATCTGAAGTTGATTAGATGTTAGATTTAGGGGTAAGAAGAGACGCTGATTCTGTATATGACAATTATTATTTACTCGGACATATAATTAGTCCGGAATCCGGTTGTACCCGCATTTTTTAAACTCAAAGTCTTATTTAATATTTATTAGATGTTCTTATAGGGATAAGGAGATACGCTGGATTCGTTTCTGAATTTTCTTTTTTTGCTGGACTAGTAGTTCACTCGGAATTCGGGCGAAATTGCAAATTTGGCAGAAGTAAAGCAGGAAGATTCGGTCAGTATCGTCAAAATAGATATGGCCTATAGAGGTTTAGATTGACAGATAGATGGAATATCTGAACTAGGTTTTCTTTGATGATTAGCCTGGTGAAGACTGGATCTGGCGAAGACAAGACCCAATTTTCTGGATCAAATCTTAGTTTTTTGGGATCCCATAGACACCTTTGGTCTTGTTTTACCTCAGTCATGCGCCTAAAGACAGAGGCGAACTTAGAAATCTATATTTGGGGAGTTTTTGCCATGGGGACCTTTCGCCATGGGGACATTTTGACAGTAAAACTTGTTAGTTACAAGAAAAACATTCGTCAGTATGCTCAGCTTCTTAGATTAGGGGTTAGTAAAAACCTAGGGAACTACGACTTTCCTTTTCCCACAGAAGGATAGTGACAGAAGTCTTCTTTATACTCTTGAAACACCTGAAACTCTTGTAAGCTGCAGTGCCACGTTTGACAATTTGGCAAAAGATAATATGACAGTAAAACATTTAGGTTGCGTTCCGCAAACTTAACAATTGCTACCAATCGTTACCTTTACTTCGGGGCGGAACTAAATGCAGCTTTAACGATGGGTAACTTTTCCCAGCTCCACAATTGTTAACTATTACTTTTAAGACTCTGGAACGGAAATTGTAGGTGGGTGGAGCTTAAATTTCGAAATCAGAGACTTGGAACGCAAAAAGTTAACAACTGTGAACAATTTCTTAACGATCGTTAAGTTCCAGAACTCAACCTTAGCATGCTTATTTTCATGTCATGAAATGACCTTCACTGGGTGCAGTGGCTTCCTAAGAAATTATCGCTTCTGACAATAAAACAATAAAATTTGCTCAGCTTGTGAACTAAGAAATTCTTCTCCCAAGAATCGGATATGGCAGATAAAATGGGAACAAGTGCGCAAGCGCTCAGGCGTGGAGTGTAAAAGAATGAATTGAACAGACTTAGATTTCTCCCTTCCGGCAACGTTTAATATTAGTTATCCGTGCTCTCAAAGAATCTCCAAACATTGCTCAGGCCATCTCTCATACAATCAGTTATACTCACTATGAGTATTGTAGGTTTGGTCCAATACACTTTGTTTACTACCTTGCTCGAACACCCTGGAAGTAAGTAAGTAATACGTTTGTAACACGCCATTTCGAAAAAGCGGAGTAAATGAAAGAAAATTAATAAAACACATAAAGACACAGAAAAAGAAACTAATTTTCAATCTTCGGCCAGGAAGCAGTGGAGAAAGTCGTGCACTGGTTGGGCTCGGTTTTCAATGATTTTTTATAGTGACGAAGAAACATCCAAAAGGGTAACACTTGAATTATAAATTTCGAACTTCTCCACCTATGTATGGTTATGACATAATTTTGCCACGTGGAGCAGGTGCTATGCATATTTAAAATAACATGATCTCATCTTTTTAATCTCCTTCTTTCGCAGAATCTGAGTGATACCAGAACGAAATAGTATAGAAGGAACAGAATGTACTGTATAAGTTGTACTAAGCATGTCATGGGATTTCTGATGCTCAATCCCACATAGTTGCCGGATCCCATCCGGCGTTAAACTGACTATCGGGGGCATGTACTCTTAGCTGCGTGGTTACAGGTTTGTTTCTTTCCCCGAAGTTGAACAAGAGGACTGAAAGCCTGACGAGGATCCTTGCCAAGAAGGGCCGAAATATCGCTGATGAAGAATCGTAGCTGACGTATCCGTTGAATACATTGTTGGAAGATTAGCTGAGTCCTTTGCCACGTGTCCGACCGGTGGTCGATCCGCTTATTTTTATAAGACGTTTTTGCATCCACCGGTGATTACTCACCAGTCTTATAACCCGTTTTTGAACTAACCGGTGTCCGGTTTCTATCTCACCGGTGCGGACTAACCAGAAACCTGCTTGGAAGCCTGGCTTTACCGAGAAGTTAGCAACTTTTCGTCAATTGCCAGGGTTTCGTGAAAAACCAAGAATTTAGGCCGTTTTTGCATTCACCGTTGACTACCCACCGGTGAACCAAAAAACATCTTGCAAGAGAAGAACCGGACACTCCTGCTAATTATCAAGTTGCATCCAGATGCGATCACCCGTTCAAAAGTTATGCATGTCAAAAGTTTCTAGCTTATTCCTCCCTCAAATACCCCCAGAATGGTCGGAACCGGGAAGTGGCGGTTTCCAAGTCAATCTTGTCGGGTCCGTAATGTGTCTGTCAAGTTTCATCGTCGTGGCACAACTGGAAGTATCTTAACTCGTGATCACCGGAATTCTGGGACCCACCTCTGACTCCCCCACAGTGGCTGGATCTAGTCCGATATGCTGTATCTAGAGCAAAGGCTTTATAATTCCCACTAGTTCACTCCAATCCCTCCACTCCAAGCGTATTACGATATTTCCGGTCATCTAGCTACGCCTCTCCCCGACAGTTGTCACATTCGGTCTGTATCATCATATAGAACACCTGTGACATGTCCATTTGTCAGTTATCAAGTTTTATTCGGATCCGATCACCCACTCGAAAGTTGCGCATGACACGAGATTTTTAATTTCCTTTCCCTCCACTCCCCCAGGATTTTCGGATCGGGGAGATGACTATTTCCAAGTTAATCTAATCTGGTGTATTCTCGGCGTGGCCATAATCTCGAAGAGTAAATGACGGGACTTGGTGCAATGACGATCGCAGTACTGCAGGATTAAACATGTCTTCTAAAGTGAAAACTACTTCTTTTGCTGTAAATTGACAACAAATCTACTTTGTGTCTATTTTTTTGTGAAGAGCAACTACTTTTTTGACAGAAAGATCTGTGATTTCACAGATAGTCTTAATTTTGTTTGGGGTCGCAAAAAGGTGCTCTGCTCATCAGTGTTTCCACAGATTTTGCCTGTGGTGCATTGCGTAGTATTCTCTGTCCGGAAGAACGGCATTTCATTTTGTTGGGGGGTTTGAAACACATTAAAAGCTAGAATTTATTTGGTAGGGCTGGGTTGAAATTGCAGATTTAAATGCAGATTTAAAAATGTTTGCTTGCGGCACGTAGTTGAACTTGTTTTGGGTACAGTCGTTGGAAGCTTCACTTTTTAGTGAAAATTGAACTGCTAAGCCGAATGAGTTAATTTATTACACGAGGGAATAATCCGATCTCAACTGATACATTACAGTTAGTTGGCGCTCTAGAACTGAAATTCCTGCGGGTTTGAAACGTTCAAAGCTAGAGTGTGTATGGTGGGTATAGCTAAAAAAAAAATCGGGAAAAGGGCGGATTTTAAACTGTTTGCAGGCGGCAGTTCTTTAACTTGTTCTCGATATAGTCGCTGGAACGCTGAACCGAAAAGCGGAAAATGTGAATTTAAATATATGCTACAAATTTACTTTAAAGGAATAATCTCAATCGATGCATTACGGTTAGTTTGACACAGGTTATATTTTGATCATGACTATGATACGTTTATTTTCCTTTTGTATGACAAACAAAATTGTTTTAAATGGATTATGAAAAAGGAAAGAAAGAAAGAAAAAACAAAAGATTTATTTTGTGCTTAAATAAAATTCTCTACCCCATTAGCAAAAAGTACAAGAAAAGAAGAATAAGGCATACCTATAGAAATATTCTGTTTGAAAAAGTTATAATAGTTAACATACGTTCATATGAGACTATAACAGTCTCGACGGCCATTTAAAAACTGGTCTGTTTTGTCGGCAAATATGTGAGTCTGTCGGCACAATTTGAACGCATCCCCCCCCCCCCTCCGAGGTAAAAGACTAGTGACGCCCCTGCACACTGATAAGCTTTACTGTACGGGCGCCTCTGCTCAGATGCAAACAGGTCTGTTATTGAAACTATTGTTTGATACTACTATTATATTATATTTTAAAGTCGTTAAGGTACATCATTTTTTTTTCTTAGCCGCCATGACGCTCTTTTGGTACTGATTTATTTTCGTTCGTGGCCCATAGATTCTAATCTTAGCGCGTCTTACAAGCACAATCTCGGAAATTGTCTCCGACGACGCTTCGAAGAGGTAATGGGTCCAAATTCGGCATGATAAAAAATGTAAGTAACCAAACATGGTTAATGAAACAAACTTGTAACAATAATACCAATGATAAATGCTAACAAAAACCGATTATTTTCGAAGTGTAGGGAAGTCACGGCTTTTATTTATTTGTAAAGCATTTAAAAAATTATATAAAGCGTAATTAGTGCTTTATGGAATTTTAAGTAGGGACATAAGTTGTAGTTTAATAAGGGGTCCAACGACGACATTTTAGGCCGGGGTACCACGGCGGCTATTGGCAGGTCGTCATTCCCCATGCCCTGTTCTGACAATCATGATATAAGAGGACATAGAAATATGAGGACAAGGACACGCGACCGAAGGACAGAGGCGTTGCTAGCCAATATGTTTCTTGTGGAGGGGGGGGGGGGTAGGTGCTTGCCGACTGGCTGGTCATTTTTACCGACTGGTTTTGCAGAAAAAGCGACTGTTTAGAAGAAAAATCGACAATTTCTACGCAAAATCGACTGCTTTAAAGAAAAATCAACGGTTTCCAGAAGAAATTGACTCTTTTCACAAAAAATCGTGGCGCTTCGTGCCGACTCGGCTATTTTTCACCCACTGGCCGACAATATTGTGGGGAGGGCTCCCCGCTCCCTCAATACGTGACGCCCCTGGACAAGACTATAAGGCCCAAGGGCATAAACGGACAAGGTAAAATAAATCTAAACGGCTGAGAAACTTACCTTTGGGCCATTGTTGCTGGGATGGCCATCGATGTCGTCGCTGACAAGTTCAATGCTGTTTTCGACGTAGTTTCTCACGGATACATTGAGGCAAAGGAAGAACACAGCAGACGTGAATAGCAACTGAATCGCCTTTTTTCTTTTCCGGGTTGCTCGTATCAGTGAACGCAGCATTCCTTAGGTTTCTAAAATTCGATGGAAATGATAGAATAATGTGTGAAGGATGAGCATTCCAACACGAGCACTTCCATAATCACTCGATAGACCGACATTTATGAGTCTTTAAACAGGAGCACTTCCATAGTCACTAGATAGACCGACATTAGATAGACCCAAATTATACGAAAAAAGCAACAGAAATTTCTGTCGAAAGTGTCTTCTCTTACTCATAACCTATATTTAGCGGTTAAAGAGTTAATATAGTTTAACGCGTGTGTACAATTTTATTTTTTTGTACATTTAGAATGTCTGTGTTTTGGAATGGAGGTAAAGGTTTGTCAGCAGGTTAGGGTCAGTGTCAAAAGAGGTAGAAAGAGTACTGCGTGAACAAGAAGTGCAAATGTGGCAATGTATGAAGGACCAGTCTGAATCATTGAAAGTTTATGCAAAAGCTAAAGAGGGATGGGGGGAGGAACTGTATTTTAGGGCGGGTTTGGATGCGAAAAGTTTAGAGGCACTAGTTTGTTTAAGAGGGAACGCACTACCACTTGGGGAAAAAAGGAAATACATGGGGAAAAACAGGGTACGTGATGGTCCATACTTTTGCCCTATGTGTGGTGAAATTGATGAGAGTCTGTTACATTTTATGTGTGAATGTGGTGAGTTCTGGGATTAAGGGAAGAAATGTTTGGGAGGAGTGCTTTAGGGGAGGAAGGGTTAGTAGATCTGATTGGAGACAAGTGTTTCGCAGTAATGAGAAATTTGGCAGTGTTCGTCCGGTTGGCAGCGAAGCATCGGGAGGATCTAATGTAAGTGTTATTAAGCTATATCTAGGATTGTCATTTTTTGTTTTTGTTGTTTTGGTTTATTGTAAGTGATGTTTGTGTGGTAGTGTCATATCATATATTTGTCCAGATTGAATTTTTTGTAGTATTAGATGTGAACCAATTGGTTTGTATTTTTCACTTTATACTCTCCGATCTTGGAGCCCTTGGAGGTCAATAAAATATTTGAATTTGAATTTTCCGGATTCGGCTTTTTTCGAGGCGGTCTGTCTCCTTCACCGATTCCGGCAAGCTACTAAATGAATCAATACATTGAACTGACCACATTGCAATGGTAGAAAAAGCGGTGAAAGGAAGAGGAAAAGAGATATCAAAAACAGACAGAGAAAAGAAGAGAAATGGATCACGAGTACCGCGCCATGCACTGAATTTTGTTTCGATGAAAATCAGCCAATGAAGAATTTTTTCTAAAAGCTGACAAAACCAATAACTGTGTTTGGTCATTATAAGAAAAACTGGATATGTAAAATCCATAGTCACTAACTTGAATGATTTCTATACAAAATTTATAGCTAATAGCTTCAGCACGTTTTAAGGTTTTCAATGATGGAGATGATGGAGACCTATCGATTAAAAAACCCAATAGATATCGTACAAAAAAACATGCCAATTTTCTTTACAAAATTCCAAGAATCCATCACAACCTCACTGAGGCTGTAGCTGATGGTTGAGTTATTACGCATACGTTTTATTTATTTTTTTAGTTTTGTTTGATACTTGCCTGTTGATCTGGTTTATGCGATACGGCCTTGTTTTGTCATAGTTGTCGTTTTATATTTTTGGTCAGTTATATATGTGTTTACTATGTTTTTTACTTCCGATTTCTGGAGGAAAGAAGTTATTTGAATTGAATTGAATTGACAAGCATCAATTAAAGTTCGAACTCCGAAATTCCATTCCGTCTTCCAGAGATACAAAACCCTAAATTCGGACCACTCACATGAGCATTTTGCTGTCCCAGATAGATACCCGGGAGCTTCCGCTTCTCAAGCCAGTAACTTTGGTTGTCATATATATGAACTACGTTATTAACTACAATTGTCATAGGCTAATTACTTATTTATAGGCCTAAATTTGTTTCTGAAAAAGGATACTGCGAGACATGAATGAATGAATGAATTTATTTCCAAAAAGCCCGTCGGGCCATGGTAGGAAAATAACATAATCACAAAATAGCACTCACAAACACAATGTTTACGCCGAAAGGAGGGAACCCTTACTCCAAAAAACGCTCCCGATGCTCCATAGACTGCTTGAGGAACCTCCCAAGCCGACGAAGATCCCCAAAATTTTTCTTCCCCATGACCTTCACCAAATCCTCCTCCTCCAACCTACTATATCCAAAAATCTCTTTACGCAGATCATTTAACTCAACGCATCTGCCCACCAGATGCAAAATATCCTCCCCTAGTGAACCGCACATAGGGCATCCCAAGTCTGAACGCCTATTCCACCGGTAGTGTTGGTTTGACCATTGTGCATTAAATTTAGTTGACCTAAGCTATTTAAGTTGATATAAGGTCTAATTTTCTTACGAATATTGTTATAAGTCCAGATTATAAAGAACTCAAGAAGCTATGTAAGGTAGTAGACTGACCGCGAAGCATCACACACTCTTGACAGGAGCTGTGGCCACGTGTGCCCCCTTTTCGAATACTGCTGCCCGGTATAGGGACCCCAAGTACAAAACACGGTCTATCTATCGCAGAGCAAAATAACTCTAGGGAGTAGGACAAAACTTTTATAAAGTGACACAGAGTCGAGCTGTAGCGCCACAAGTAGCAGAAGACCGGTCCTACTGAAACTCGTTTAGTCTTTTACCAACGCTGGCTCCGTGCGGAGCTCTGAGCAAACTTATCGCGTCGTAAGAGATTGAGGCAACAGAATTTGTGAATAAGCGAAGTAGTAGGCCTTGCCCATGATCAAATGGGAAAAAAGTTGTATATTGCGATGTCGACTTATCTATGGAGGTAGGCAATGGGTCCGATCAAGCATATGACTTTTTCGAGAATTAAGGCGCACGAACAGTCCGTGAATGAGTTTTCCGGGCTGATTGCACCATCCATCCAGTTCGTTAAAGGACACCTGAATGAAGAGTACCAAGTATCATCCCTATTTGCATGACTTCCGTTAACATTGTCTGCATAAAACCCAATCCAAATACGAAATAGTGTTTCCAAGCTATGATTTTTGCTCCATTTTGCATCTGTCCTTATTTCAGCACCGAACAATTTTAGAAAGGAGCAAATGTCTCCAATGAACCCTTCTTCTGGAATAGTTTTTAACCAGTTAAGCCCAAACGTATATCTAGAAGAAATTCCAATACGATCCGGCCAGCGCTGTACAAGATTTGAATGATTGCGCTTCTTATCTTGGAGTCTGCATGTGCAAACCTCCAGAAAGGAACATCCCAGTAAAGAAAACGTCACGCTCAGGAGAAGAATGCTCTCCGTGGCCTTGTCTGTAAATGCATTCTCCATGGTGTGTTCAAGTATGGTTTCATTGTTCAGGTGTCCTTTAAGTTCTGAAAGGAACTGGAAACTATAGTAGTCATTGAATTCGACAGAAGCTGCTGGGAACCTAAACTACTTAATCGATCTTGCAAAATAGTAGCAACTTTGGATTTTCCCTTTCGATGCCCAGATTTACCCTAAGAGAAATTTTTGACTCATTTCTTCCGAATGCACTTCCACTATAGGGTGAAATTAGAAAACTGATCAATTAATTAGAACGATCAATAGTAAGACCAATGATGGAAAATACTAGGTATGATTAACAATAGTTCTGCTCCGGCATACACCTGCAAGGTTAGTGTTACCTGAAATATGATTCATGCATGGGTATGAAACGGTCTGATTTTTTACTGTAGATAGTCTTTATTGTGTTGCGAGAGCAACACTTTGGTTTTGTCCTCGTTTTTTTTTTTTTTTTTTTTTTTTCCTATGACTCCGATTTCATTTTATTCCTGGTAACTGGGAAGGGTCTAACCTGTGCGGTTTTTACGGAAAGCGTGGACCTTAGGCCGGATTGATGAATATGACATTACATTTTGGAAAGCTCCGTAGAACTCTTGCCTGGGGCCAATAAGGATGGTTTTTGCTTGTCATCGAGCCAGAGCCTACGGTTTGCGAAGTGAAGTGGAGTTGTATAGCCTATGTCGGAGAGGACCATCTCAAGTTGTGTAGCGAACCTTTCGTTTCATCAAACCATGTTTCTGCTTTCGAGTGGAAAGCTCCGTTCTAGCACGCTAGCAGGCAGGCACCAGTTTCAAATTGAAGATGGACTAAAATCTATAAGTGTTCAATATATGCGGCAGTTACCCGGCCCCACAGCCAACATATCTTCTTTGAGTGATAAATAGAAAAATCTACAGAGACAAAAAAGTAGCTTTTTCCCACGGGTCCGAAAGTGCTGCCATCTATTGTTTCTGTCCATGTCTGTGACGATTCCAGCTGAGTTTATAATTTTTTTTTTTTGCACTTCGGTTTGCGGTAGAGTAACGGTATCAGATGTGCCCCTTAAACTTTAAAAGTTCTCTCATTGCTAAAGAAACTAGAGCTTATCCTTTGCTCCTTTCTAAGTCGTGACGTTAGAAAGTTGGCCTACGGCAAAAAAGTCAACTTTTGAACTAAGACAGGTAGAATTTTTTTGTCGACGGCAATCGATAGCCACTGATGAGCTGATCAAAGTATATGTCATCCATTTTTTGGTACAAAAATTCCTTCATGAGATACACCAGTTTGAAAATTTCAAAGGGGTTGACAACTTCAGTAGTAAGGTACATTGAAATCAAAAATAGGCGATAGCAGTTATGAGCCATGTAGGGGACTTTTAAGCAACAGTCGACTGTTAGCTCATAATCATCTTAGGTAATGAGGGCCTTGCAGCTTTTGCTAGTTGGTGTACCTGTTATTTGTTTCCGGTGTATTCGATGGTAAGAACAATTTGGTTCCATTTGTGTACGCGATTTCAGCTGAGTTTATCATTCGTTTTTTTGCACTTGGGTTTGCGGTAGAGAAATGGTATCAGATGTACCTCTTAAACTTTAGAAGTTCTCTCATTACTCAAGAAACTAGAGCTTATCCTTTGCTCCTTTCTAAGTGGTGACGTTAGAAAGTTGGCCTACGGCAAAAAAGTCAACTTTTGAACTAAGACAGGTAGAATTTTTTTTTTCGACGGCAATCGATAGCCGCTGATGAGCTGATCAAAGTATATGTCATCCATTTTTTGGTACACAAATTCCTTCATGAGATACACCAGTTTGAAAGTTTCAAGGGGTTGACAACTTCAGTAGTAAGGTACACACTGAAACCAAAAATAGGTGATACCAGTTGTGAGACATGTAGGGGACTTGTACGCGGCAGTCGAGTGTTAGCTCATAATCATCTTCGGCAATAAGGGGTTTGCAGCTTTCGCTAGTTGGCGTACCTGTCATTTGATGGTAAGAACAATTAGGTTCCCAATTGTAAGACATGCAAGGGACTTGTCAGTAATAATAGGCTGTTATGCTACAAAAATCTTCAGCGATGAGGGGTTTGAAACTTTTGCTAGCCGGTGTACCCATTATTTTTATCCGGTGAACTTGATGTCTATCACGGGAAAGGGACTTGTCAGTAGAATCGGTGCACGAGGGGCTAGAAATTCGTGCAAATTGTTGCACATTGTATTCGATTTATATAAAACTGACGGTAAGAAAGTTTGTATCGATGGTCTCTCGCTGTATCCTAGGATTTACTGTTTTCGCAACGGGTACAAACGATAATGTAAAATAAGGTAGTTTCGTAATAATTACTAGTGTCATCTATGGTATTTTAATCCTGAAAAGTTACGGATAGCTTTATAATACCAACTAGATTATATAGGATATTGTTCCAAGTTTTCATCCGTCACGATGTCTACGATTGAAAAGGATAAAGTTCAACTGACTGCAAAGTCAATTTAGTCCCTTTTTCCGATATTCTTTTGTTGTGGTTAGGGCAATCGATGCCCTTGATGAGCTGATCAAAGTATATGTCATCCTTTTTGTTTGAACAAAAATCCTTCATGAGATAAACCAGTTTGAAAGTTTCAAGGGGTTGACAACTTCAGGAGTAAGGTACACACTGAAACCAAAAATAGGCGATACCAGTTGTGAGACATGTAAGGGACTTGTAAGCAACAGTCGACTGTAAGCAACAGTCGACTGTTAGCTCATAATCATCTTCGGCAATGAGGAGTTTGCAGCTTTTGCTAGTTGGTATACCTGTTATTTGTATCAGGTGTATTAGATGGTAAGAACAATTTTGTTCCCAAAAAGCCAAAACGGCTTTTATGCTATAATCATCTTCAGCGATGAGGGGTTTGCAACTTTTAATAGCTGGTGTATCCATTATTTGTTCCGATGAATTTGATGTCAATTACGGGAGAGGGACTTGTAAGTAAGAATCGGTTCACGAGGGGCTAGAAATTTTTGAAAATTGGTGCACATTGTATTCGATATCTGTAAATATGACGGTAAGAAAGTTTGTATCGATGGTCTATCGCTATAACCGAAGATTAACTGTTTACACAACGGGTACAAACGATACGGTAATCTAAAACAATAAGGTAGTTTTGTAATAATTAATAGTGTCATCTATGGTATTTTAGTCCTGAAACGTTACGGATAGCTTTATAATACCAACTAGATTATATAAGATATTGTTTCAAGTTTTCATCCGTCACGATATCTACGATTGAAAAGGATAAAGTTCAACTGACCGCCAAGTCAATTTAGTCCCTTCTTCCGATATTGTTTTGTTGTTGGTTTTACAACGCTAAAGAACAGCTTTTGATCATGTGATTATTCTTTTTAGAACATACCGTTTTAAAAGCTTCGATAAGTTGACAATTTCAGCATTTAACCGACAGCGAAGAAACAAAACCAAAGTGTTGCTCTCGCAACACTTTAGTCGGCGAAGCCGGACAAAGGTTGCCGCAACACTTCACGTTGCCCCGGCAACGTAGGTCTAGTTCAGTTTGATTTTTAAATTATCAAAGTTGTTTTTTGACGTTGCCAAGCTATTCCTATCTTTAAGTTGTTCCGTCTTCAGGTTTTTAGTTTTCTTTGACAAATTTGAAAGTTGTGTTTTCCGCTATTAAATTCGTGGTGGCATCAAGTTGTTCCTAACGCAATCAATTTTAAGGCTCTCATGGGTATCACAAGGGTTTTTTATCTGTAAATAACCATTTATCCACTTCTACTTTTCGCTATTGAGCGATACTTCGAGAAATGTTTAAAGGTTTCGTTTTTGCTATTAAGTTTGTGGCGTAGTAAATTTGTTCCTAAGGCTCTTATAAGTAACAAAAGATATTATATATGGGTTTCCGATCATAATTTTTTGTCGTTCTTTTGCTTAAATAGAAAGCTGCATACAATGCAATTATCGTTATCACGCTTCCTGAATAACTTCAATTGTCGCAACACAAAAGAAAAACCTCCCATGTCTCCTCGTTGTCCACACTACATCTTAGTGGTGCTACAATTTTCTCAACCTGCCCTGCACGAAGAGACAGCTCGCTGAAGTTTTAACGCCTTAAATGCCTTGAGCGTAATGGGAGGAGCTGTGACTATGACCAGTTTTCATTACATGGGAAGTATACAGCTTGTCCGTACCTCCTGGGGTTATTTTGCTCTGATCTATCGGAAGAGCTCGAAACCGTACAGAAACGCGCAACGAAAATTATAATGGGTCCTGGTTCTCGGTCTTACGAGCAAGCACTGTCTTTGTTGAGAATCCCGACCCTCTACAAACGAAGAACAGAACTGATATTAAACTTTGGAGAAAAAAAAATGTTGGCAAATGAGAACAAGCGATCATTACTCCCCCCTGATGCTCCGAAAAACAGCAAGACAAGACAGCAAAATAAACTAGTGCCTGTGAGAGGACGAACTTCAAGGTTCATGAACTCGTTTGTGCCCTTTTTTACAGAGATTATTAACAAAGTAAATAACTAGTGTAATATATTTATTCTATTACTGAATGACTAGCGTAATTTAGCATCTTCTGACGAAGAAAGCTACGAAGTTGGTTTGTCAATAAACGATTTGATGAAAATCAATGAAAGTTCAGAAAGAGTAGAAACCTCCCTATTTTTTTTTTACCAATTTTGTGCATCCTTCACCCCCCCCCCCTCCCAACCCACCAGCACACAAAGAGAACATCAAGCTATGAGCAGGGCTCATAATATAATAAAGAAAAAATATATTCCTGAAATGGATTCGCCTCTTCAGGTCACGGAGACTTTCGGAATGAACGTATGAGTGGAATTAAAAACTGTTTGTACAAAAGACTTGAACATGTTAGTGGATTCGGCATCGCTATTAGGCCTAGTCGATACAAGAATCTCCGTATCTTCAGTAAGAGAGTTAAGTTAAGAGAGTTCAGTAAGAAAATTCGAGTTGTAAACATCCTTGCCGAAACGTGGCTGAAGTAGTTTGACCCTTTGCGCCCTATGATTACTGTCATTGTAAATTGAGCAGACTAGTTATTCAGACCCAAGTGGGCCATATATCTTGTAAACACCGCAGATAAATATCATTAAGCTTCACAAACAAAAAGATAATACAACACATAAAATAAACTAAATCCTATTTAGGTTTCCTCTCACGTGGTCCCTAACAATTTTATTACTTTGTAGTTAGTCGATGTCAATATATCAGGGAAGAGCTCCCGGGCACAAGATTATCTGGTGAAGGTGATTCCTGGCACTGCCCTAGAAGGTGGACAACACTGTCCTCTCCAATCAAACGAAGCAGACATCTATAATTATCCCTGAACCATCCCTGTTTCTCTTCCTCTCAAAAACTTTTTTTTTAAGCCCAAGTGGTAATAGTTGCGTTCTTCCAGATACCATAGTATCTGCTGTCACGGTAACTGGAGCTGCAATTAGTCATTTTTGCAGTTATCGTGGTATCAGACATACGGTTGCTCTGCAAAAACGACTATTGCAGAAATTGCACTTTTCGAAGTCATTCCAAAAGAAAATTTGATATCCAGTTACAGGAGTGCTGCGTGAAGCCGCCACCCTAAACTACTATTTTTGGGAAATGACTTAGGGAAAAAGAGTAAAGGTTGAGATAAAATTCAGTGGAGTATCCTGAAAGGAAGCTTAGAACCTTCACTTTCTGCTGGTACCATAGTTTACTTGTAATTGTTCAAGGCTAAGCTGCAGAACACGAAAGAATATAGGCACCCAAGTGATCATGAAGTCGCCCACTTTGCTAAAAATAGTATTTTACTACATGGTGAAGTTAGAGGCCAGCTGTTTGGTCAGAGAGGTTCCTTGACCTTTTGCAAATAACAAAATTTGCTGTTTTCTTGGAATTTGCATGATTTTTCTGGGGGTGGCAGCTTCATGATCCAAGGTGGCAGGATCATGTACCATGGCCAATTGGGGGGTGGGCGGTGCCATAGGAAGGGCAGCTTCATGCAACACTCCTGTACATCACTAAGTGCTTAACTTCTTTCTGATCAATATGACAAAATTTGTTGAAAGTGAAATGAATTTTCAGATATCAGGACCAGTTACCACGGTCGGACCGTAGTATCTGAATATCAGATACCACGATAACTAGCCAGATACCACGATAACTGCAAAACTGCCTTTTGACCGTGGTATCAGATAGCGCGATATCTGGAAAAACGACTTTAGACCGTGGTATCGGATACCATGGTATTTGCATAAACGCAACCAGTGAATTCGTTCGGCGCTGGAACCAAATCTTCAGAGTCTGTGCTAGTAACTTACTTTAAAAAAATATCTACACTGTAAAAAGTTTCTCCGAATAGGGATGCAGTATTTGCTACTGGGATTAATCTTATCTGTATTGGGATAAGATTAATCTATCTCAATAAAGACAAGATTGATCCCTGTAGCAAACACTGCAAGATTTTTTTTTACAGTGTAGTACTAGTACCGGTTTGTCTTTGAATCCTTTCTTTCAGAAAACCTTAATGGCTTTTCAGCCATGGATACTACTGACATAAAGATCGACTAAAAAGAGACACGGCACGGCACGACATAGTGTAGGAGAATGAATGATTGAATGAATGAATGAATGATGTATTTGCACATTAAAGCCATCCGGCCATCTGCAATGTTCTGAAGTGCCTTCTCTTAGGCTCTGAAGTTCAGGACTCTCACTTACTTGTCTCCTTCTACTACTTGCTAATTCTCTTTTTATTTCCCGTGCCTTATGCAACGTACCATTTATTATACCATAAATTATTTTTTGACTGACCTATATATTTAGCGTAACCTACACTTTCCCTCGGTGACGCCAACGGTCCTCACATCTAATATTTAAAAAAAAAAATTGACCGACCTATATATTTAGCGTCACCTACACTTTCCTCTATCTCTACCTTTATTTTTTTAATGTTCTTTCTTATTTCCTCTTTTAACCCTTTTTTCTCAATTTACTATTTTCACCACACCTTTAAACCTTAAAATTTTCTTTACTTTTTCCTTCCTTAATATCTCCTTTCCTTAAAATGTTCTTTCATTAAAAACTTATTATTTACAAAAATAGTAACCCTCGTTATTTTTATTATATTTTGTGCAACTGTTCTGGTTATTACTTCACTAGAAACCAAGTTATATACCTCACTTAAAGACAATCAGCAACACTTTTGGAATAACCTAACTACAGCAGTGGTTTAACTACAAATTTAGAGACCAATTAGACGTTGAACGCAGAAGCGAACAGGTAAGAGACCTTTTTACCATCCTGAAGTATTCCGAAAACCCTTATCGAGCGTCTTGGAAACGAGAAGATCTATGCTTCTTATACTAGAGATCTAACTAAATTTTTAGAACTGAAGCATGTTATCCAGATACGTTTTTTTTTTCAGGTTCTTTGAAGTCATTCACATACTACGTTGTTTGATTGAGAGTTTGAACGAACCGCCACATTGTTTGCAAATTACCAACGTTATCAACAACCTATTTAAGAGAGTTGGAATGAGCGAGCTTAAAATGATTTGCCAAACACAACCACGGGCTCGGCAGGGAGTTTAGGTACCTTGGCCTATCTTGTACTTCACGATATAAATGAACGAATGAATGAATTTATGACGCACTGCCGTAAGTGCAGTAAAAAAAGATAAAGAAATATAAAATAATCGCAAAAAACTCAACAAATATTTTCCATAAAGGTTCACTAATTTAGAATCACGTTGATGGGATCGTGGACAGGTAATTTTCCAATCGGAGAACACAAATTAGAGGAGAGGGCTTCAAGCGTCAACAATGGGTCGGAAATAAACAAACGGCGGATCAAGTATCAATCTTAGAGAAGACTCTGTGGCTGAAACAGAGTAACCCGAATGGTTCTGGTAATTACGGTTCGTTTTAGTTGCAGAAAAATATCCTCTCCTCTTATCGAGCCCAGTCGCCATTCTTTGATTATAATCTACATTTCCAAGTCTCCTTGACGATATAAGTTTCCCCTTTAATTTCTACTTGAGTAATTTTCCAAATGAAAAGAACTAGTTCTCACTTACAGTGCCGTCCAGAAGAACTTGCGTGTGAATATCACTAACTAGTATTAGTCCAACCAGAGCACAGCAAGCAATCAGCAATATCTTTTTTCACTCCAGATGTACAATGTGAAGCGATTTTACGCTTCACCCGGACGAAATTCACCGGTCAACTGACGAAACGTTTTGGCATTCCTAATGGGTTCTAAGGGCGGAGCTTAGGGGTATGTCATAGAAAGGATATGTTGAACTGGGCAGAGCCTAGCTTCGAGTACATTGGCGTCTTACCTGTTTCCTGGAGGTCACAGTTTCAGCCCGCTAAACCTGATTCTACGCTCTAGCTATTGGCGAAACAAGTTAGGATGAGAACAAAGGCTGCCAAGTGTTGTATAATAGGCAAAGATGCTAAAGTTTTATTGACAAAAAAAACAGCTTTCTTATACTTGAATTTGAATACAGAGTTGTTTCGGCTAGGCTGAGAGATTTCTTAGATTTCTTGTTTGTTTCACCTTGATCGGGGGTGGGTTTTTTTTTTTTTTTTTTTGGGGGGGGGGCCTTTTTTAAATGACCGAGTCTTTCAATAACCCCTGCTTCCACTAATGTCCAAACACAAATATCCAAGAGTTGCCTATTGTCATATTAGTTGCGTTTTTGCAGATACCATGGTATCTGTGACCACGGTAACTGGATCTGCAATTAGTCGTTTTTGCAGTTATCGTGGTATATGATAAACGGTGCTCTGCAAAAACGACTATTGACGAAGCAGCACTTTTCGAAGTCATCACAAAAGAAAAACAGATATCCAGTTACATCACTAATTGCTAAACTTCTTTCTCACCAATCTGACAAAATTTGATGAAAGTGAGATGACTTGTCAGATACCACGACCAGTTACCACGGTCGGACCGTAGTATCTGAATATCTGATACCACGATAACTGGCCAGATACCATGATAATTGCAAAAACACCTTTTGACCGTGGTATCAGATACCACGATAACTGCAAAAACGACTTTAGACCGTGGAGTCAGATACCATGGTATCTGCAAAACGCGACTAATAATTACGCTTTTGTAGATACTATGGTAAAGTCACCTCTGAACTTCTGAAAAAGTCACCTCACTTCCAAGATCACCAACGAAAGGGCCTAGGATTTTGTCAAGTTGGTCGGAAAGAAGTTTGGCACTTAGTGATGTGACTGAATATCAGTTTTTATTTTAGGATAGACTTCGAAACGCACAATTTTTGCAATTGACCATATTCCGGTTCAGCGCTTCCAAGCGAAATTAGTTTCTGTTCATCCCCCTATGCCTTACCGTCAGCACTTGGATCAGACATGGTAAAATAGATCCACAGGTTAGTGAGTGGAAAACCTGTCATCTGTGTCCCATGCAATGGAGGTTTTGCATGCGTCTCAGCAGCAGAAAGTGAAAGTGACCGACTACCCCATGGATCCGACTTTTTAGTATGTCTACGCAAATGTTGGAAACTAGAAACTAGTCCACTTGGAGCGCGGAACAGTAATATGTCCAATTGTCGTTTTTGCAGAGCAAACGTAGTATAAGACACAACGACTAATTGCAGATATAGTTACCATGTTAACAGATACCTCTATAAATTTGTACCATTTGGAAGATCCACTTCAAATTATGCGAAAAAAGCAACAAAAATGTCTGTCGAAAACGTATTCTCTTACCAGAGGCGTCACTAGCCAAAATGTTTGGGGGGGGGGGGGGCAGGCATTTACCGACTGGCTGGTAACTTTTACCGACTTTTTTTTCAGAAAAAACGACTGTTTTCAACAACAAAAATAAATTTTTGGAAAAAATCGACTGATTTTCAGAACAAGAGCTACGAGCTCATATGGCACTTGTTACGAGTAGGTGGTACAACAAAGTAAAAGAGAACTTCACAAACCATCCAAAAATGCGGATCGGATCTAAAATTAGGATATCGAGTTTCACTCAAGTCCCTCAACTCCAAACCATCGCCAACCTTCCAAGTTTACCCATACAACGTGGCCGAATCTGGTCTGGACTCCTAACTGGATCCCCTGAAGCATTTTCTCTTACCACCTATCTTTCACTCGAATCTGAACATTTTTGGGGAAACTTCCGGTAAATCTTCCCGCCCCCCACTCCGTGTTCGGATCCGGTTCGAACAATATGTCATCTAGGGCATATGATCCTGTACCTTCCAAACTTCATTGAATCACTCCACTTGTTTGACCCTTATATGCATGTCAATAACGTCTCGCCCCATGGTGGTCGGATCGGGGAAACAACTATTCTCAAGTCAGTCTATTCAGGTCCCCAATAGGTCTTCCAAGTTTTATCGTCCTAGAAAATCAGGAAGTTCCGAACTTGTGGGATCGCCAGAATTAAGCCCCCCCCCCCACAACCCTCTCATAGTGTCCAAATTTGGTCCGCTTCTGTCAACGATGAAACAGACTTGCGCTTGTTCTTCCCACCAAGTTTCATCCCGATCCCGTCACTCCGAGCGTTTCCCAAGATTTCCGGTTCCCTCCTCCGGCTCCCGCCAAAGTCATCGGATCCAATCCGGATTTGAACTGGGTTGTCTGAGGCTCGGCGTCTTTACAAACACCAAGTTTCATTACGATCCGGTCATCCGTTGGAAATTTATAAATACCTCAAGATTGATTCCCTCTTCCTCCACTACTCCCCGGACCTGACATGGAACATCTGAGACGATAGTTCTTTCCACTTGCCAAGTTTTATTCAAATACAATCACCCGTTCAAAAACTGCCCATGCCAATTGATTGCGGATTCCCAATGCCTCCACTCCTCCCACGATGGTCGGATTTAAGAAACGAATATTCTCATGTCAATTTATTTGGGTCCCTGACACGCCTACCAAGTTTCATCGTCCTAGCACATCAGGAAGTATCGTGCTCTGGCTCTTACTAGAAATCCCCCCCCCCACTCGATCATAGTGCCAAATCCCGTCCTATTATCTCCATGACATATCTAGAACTCGTGCTTGCTCTTCCCATCAAGTTTCATCCCGATCCCTCCACTCTAAGCGTTTCCAAAGATGTCCGGTTCCCCCCTCCAACTCCTGCAATTGTCACCGGATCCGGTCCGAAGTTAAAACAGAAGTTCTGAGGCACGAGATCTGTCTAAATATCAAGTTTCCTTTAAATCCGATCACCCGTAAAACAACTACCCATGCCACTAGATTCCGGATTCGCCATCCCTCCACTCCTCCCACGATGGTCGGATCGAGAAAACGACTATTCAGTCAATATGTTCGGGTCCCTGACATGCCTACCAAGTTTCATCCTCCTAGCACATAAGGAAGTACCGAACTCGCGCGATCACTAGAAATCCGGACCCCCCCCCCCCAACTCCCCCATTGTGTCAGAATTCCGTGCTATTATGTCAATGACGTATCTAGAACTTGTGCTTGTTCTTCCCACCAAGCTTTATCCCGATCCCTCTACTCTAAGCGTTTCCAAAGATTTCCGGTTTCCCCCCCTCCAGCTCCCCCAATGTCACGGGATCCATTCCGGATTTAAACTGGGATGTCTGATACACAAAGTCTTTCTACATATCAAGTTTCATCGAGATCCGATCACCCGCTCGTAAGTGTAAGAATACCTAATTTTTCCGGATTCCCCCTCCCTCTAGCCCCCCTTCCCAGACAGTCGGATCGGGGAAACGAATATTCTCAAGTCAATATGTTCGGGTCCGTGACATGCCTGCCAATTTTAATCGTCTAGCACACCAGGAAGCACCGAACTCGCGGGATCACCAGAAACTCGGCCCCCCCCCCCCCAACACCCCCAAAGTGAGCGGATCCGATTGTGTCAGTCACGTATCTAGGACTTGTGCCTGTTATTTCCACCAAGTTTCATCTCGATCTCTCCAATCTAAGTGTTTTCCAAGATTTCCGGTTTCCCCCCCTCCAGCTCCCCCAATGTCACCGGATCCGGTCCTGATTTAAACTAGGACGTCTGAGACACAAGGTCCTTCCATGTATCAAGTTTCATTAAGATCTGATCACCCGTTCGTCAGCTAAAAATATCTCATTTTTCCTAAGTTTCCCTTATTCCCCCTCCCTCTACTCCCCCCCAGATCGTCGGATCGGGGAAGCGACTATTTCTAATTTATCTGGTCCGGTCCCTGATATGCCTGCCAAGTTTCATCGTCCTAGCTTATCTGGAAGTGCCCGATCTAGCAAAACCGGGACAGGCAGACCGACTGACGGACAGAAATTGCGATCGCTATATGGCACTTGGCCGAAGTGCAAGTGCCATCAAAACCACTGATTTTCAGAAAAACCAACTAATATACTCGGTTTTTTTTTACCGACTGGCCGACAGCATTGGGGGGGGGGCGTCCCCCCCCTCCCAGTCGTGACGCCACTGTCTCTTACTCACAGCCTGTACTTAGCGGTTAAAGAGTTAATATAGTTTAACGTGTGTGTGTAATTTTTTTTTCTTGTATAATATTGATATTTTTTGGCCAGATTGTTTTTTGTAGTATTACATGCTGGGCTAATTTGTTTGTATTTATTTCATTTTATACTCTCTGATTTTGGAGGTCACTAAAATATTTGAATTTGAATTTGAATACTGATACCTTAAATACCTTAAATTGCAGCTTGGAGCAATTGAAGGATTTTCCATCCTGTAGCATTGCTCATCGCTTCTTCGGAAATTGCCACGTGGATAACTTATGCTCTGGTCTGGGACTCCAGGGCATCCCATTCCAGTCTCCATGGCTTCTTGCTCCACTCCCTGTCAAGGGAGACTTTGAACTCTTCGATGGTCTTGCTGGATACGGTGTCTTCGCTTAGGGAGTTCCACAGATCAACAACCCGGTTGGTAAGAAAATGGTGGCGTTCCCTCTTCTGGGCGTTGAGCTTCGTGATTTTCATGGAATGACCTCTAGTTCGCTGTGCTGAATCGATGATGAAGAGGTCATGGGTTGGATTGTTTCTGATGAGTTTATAGGTGTGAATCATGTCTCCCCTTTTTCTTCTGTAGGTCATGCTGCATAGGTTCAGGGTTCGCAATCTCATCTGATAAGGAAGATGTTGGCAGCCATCTACAATCTTAGTTGCTCTGCGCTGTACCTTTTCAATCATGTCCTTGTCTCCTTTGTAGAAGGGGGATGCAATAGACATGCCAGTTTCTAGCCTTGGCCTGACAAGGCCCTTATAGAGCTTAGTGATCGTTCTTGGGGATCTCGTAGTGAATGTTCGTTTGATTATCCCTAAAGCTCGATTCGCACTAGCGACGATCTTTTCAGTGTGGCTGTGAAACTTTAGCTGGTGGTCAACTATTACTCCCAGGTCCCTTTCCTCTGTGACTGCGGCTAGGGCTTCTCTTTGGCTAGTGATTGGGTTTAGCATGGTATAGGTATGTTTTGTGTTCTTGTTGCCAAAGTGCATGACCTTACATTTGCTTGAGTTAAACTCCAGTAGCCATTGTTTCGCCCAGTCATTTAGCCTATCGAGGTCCGCTTGGATTGAGTCAACCTCTCTTGACGATGATGCTGCTCCGATAAGCTTGGAGTCGTCTGCGTAGAGTGTGAGAAGGTTGCGAAGCAATTGAGGGGCATCATTGATATAGACGTTGAACAGTGTTGGCCCGAGCACAGTTCCCTGGGGAACTCCACTCAACACAGGTACAGGTGATGAAAGTACACGGATTCCTTCGTCGTTAATGACAGCAACTCTTTGGATTCGTTCTGCTAGGAAGTCTGCGATCCATTCAATGATGTCCGGGTGGATGTGACAGGCTTGGAGCTTTCTTTTCAACCTTAGGTGTGCGACTTTGTCGAATGCCTTCGCTTGATCTAACAGGATCACATCCACAGATATTCCCTTTTCAAGTAACTTGGTGACTTCCTCGTATGACTGTATGAGGTTTGAGTCCGTGGAATGGCAAGCTCGGAAACCATGTTGGTTTGGGGACATGATGTTGTTCTCCATCAGATGTTTGGTGATTGCATCATTTACGATTCCCTCGAGGATCTTCGAAGACACCGATGTTAGACTTATTGGCCTATAGTTTTCAGCTTTGTCTTTGGGGCCTTTTTTGTGTACCGGAATGACAGTAGCTTTCTTCCAGTCGGTGGGGACAACTTTTTCCTCTAACGATTTTCGGAAGATCAGCGTTAGAGGTAAGGATATAGCTTCTGCGGTTTCCTTGAGTAGTCTGGGGTGAATACCGTCTGGTCCTTTCGACTTCGAGGGGTCAAGTTTTTTCAGTCTCTTTTGGACATCAGATTGACAAATGACCACCATTGGCATAGGTACTTTGACTGGGTATTCTGGGGGTTCTGGGACGTTTGTACAGTTTTCTACAGTGTAAACTGAGGAATACTGTCTGTTTAGGGTTTCTGCTATCTCTCCATAGTCCGTGATCTTGCCAGATGCTGTAGTGATGTAGGGGATAGAGTGTCGCCCAGGTTTCGCCGAGGATGCATAGTTCCAGAACTTCTTTGGATTACTTTTGGTTTCTGCAGCGATAATATCTTCATGTTTTTTTACGGAATTTCGTGTCAGCTTCCTCAGTCTATTTCTTGCTCTTCTGAATTTTTGGAGTTGATCTTGGGAGTTTGTTTGCCTATATTTTGTCCAATATTTTCTCTTTCTATTCATTTCTCGTTTGATGGCCCTTGTCAGGTAGGGTAGCGTGCGTGGTCTCTTCGCATAAGAGATGGTTGTGTATTTCTCCTCGTGCTTTAGCATTATTTCCTTGAATAGGTTCCAGCTATCGTTGGTTGTCTTATCCTCAAATAGTGCTTCCCAGTTATGCATTCCCCTTAACTCTTCCCGTATTTTCTCATAGTCGGTGTATCTTCTGCAAATATGGTCAGACGATGGTGGTGATAGCTGGAGAGTTGTAAGGAGACAGACGTGGTCGCTTGCTCCAATCGGTGGTAGATGATCGATACTTAGGATCTGCTCTGGATCGTCGGTGATCACAAGGTCGAGTAGTGAGGGAGTTTGTCCATCTCTGAACCTTGTTGGTGATTCGATAAACTGATACAGCGTGTTCTCTGCTAGGTAGTCGAGAAGAGGTGAATTCGTTCTATGACCTTCGTGACTTTGGGGGGTGTACCCTAGGCCGTCAACCCAACTTACATGTGGGAGGTTGAAGTCTCCCAGAACTAGAAGGTTCTTTGGTTTCTTATCTAGTAGGGACTGTAGGGCTTCACATATTACTAGTTCAGACTCCATTGGGTTTGGGCAGCTTGGGCTTCTGTAGAACGTGGCTAAGACTAGAGTTTCCCGGGGGAGCACAATCTCAAGAGCTATGAGTTCAACCCAGTCTAAAGCTTTATTAATACTGATTCTGCTTACCGAGGTGGTGGCCTTCACATAAACAGCGATTCCTCTTCTGGGGTTATCTTGCAAGTTTGTGAATAGGGAATATCCAGCAATACCAATGTGGGCATCGTCCAAAGGGTTGCTCGTATACTTCGGCTTAATTTCGGTAACACTAATCACGTCAAAGTTGTTTTGTGCAGCCAAGACCCGTAGCTCCGTCAATTTATTGGGCAAAGAGTCAACATTTGTACTCAAAACTTGGAGAAACTTGGGGTTTCGACGACATTCACTGTCCTGTGCTAAATCACTTTGGCTAGTCTCACTGGCAGTTTGTGCGTCTTTATAACTACTCGACACCGTGTCACTGTGTTCGTTGGTTTTGTCCGGTAGCTCAGAATCTTCTCCAGACAAGACGCTATGAAACTCATCGGACGACTGTTGCTCGTCTTCTGAATTAAATGAAACATTTGAACTATTTCCACAAACATTGTCTAACGAAAAACAACTATTCACTTTGAAACACAGATTGTCTGGCTGGTTAGGCCCACTATTTACATGAGTTGTTGTGTCACTTACGACTCCATCAAGTTGCCCGACAAGACAGGGCTCGCGGGCAGACGCTGGTTTTTTGATACGATGGTATTCCCTCGGATTACAATGTCTTTCTCGCCAGCATCTCGCCTTCTGTACAGTTCTGCATACAAAGCTTGTCTCTTTGCTCTTTCCTCCTTTGATACATCGTTCCGGAACTGTACTGTTGCTGTTGCTTTCTTCTCGTAGGACTTTTGTAGTATATCCTTCTTTATTTTCAGGTTGGGAACCGAGAACAGAATTGGTGGGGCTTGCTGTGCGTTTGCTCCATGACTTTGTTGATTTTGTTGGGTGGCTGGGATGAGCCGGCGGACATCGGAGATACGAACGTTTGGTAGGGCATAGTCTCTTGCAAGATGGTCCGCAATAAACTTTGCATCGTCTCCCTGTTGTGGCACGCCAAACGTAATTATGTTTAATTTACGTCTCTGCTTGTCACGGTCCTCGGATATCAGCGACTTCACTTTGGTGTCCAGCTGCTTGTTAAATTCTTGTCGGAGTGTTGCAATTTCGGCTGCCATCACACTTTGGATTGCGGCCTGGTTGACAGCTACCCCAGCATTTAACTCTACGGCGGCTACTCGACTCTCAATGTTCTGGAACTTCTGGTCGTATTCTTGTTTCAGGTCACGTTTCAAATCAGCAAGTGAATTTTTCATGGCATCTTTTACTGATTTGTCAATGTCGTCGGCCGTGGCAAAGTCTTTATTCAGTTCTTGTCGGAAGGTTGCTAGCGATGCTGTAACGATGGAAGAGACTTCGGCTGCGGTTGCACCTGCTGCAGTTGTGCCGGCTGTAGGGGTAGCGGGTCCATTAACTTTGCAGACAACACACTGCCATTCACAACCCATTCTACGTGTCATTTTTGTCAGCAAGGTGTATTCCGGCTCAGTCAGGTCGAGACAGGTAATGCAGAGCCACTTGTCGCACATATCACACTGCATTGCTGATGATTCCTCACATAGACTTTCGGCGCAGGCTGCACACTTATCCGCGCCTTTCACCGGGCTGGTGCGCGGTCTTTTGCTTGCCATCGTGTCCTGTTTAGTAATGTTCTATACTGGGTTCAAAAACGAGCACTCAAATGTTAATTGAAGGTGAGAGTCAAGGTTATACAAGGTTAAACCAGTTCCTGCAGAACCTCGCTAGAGGTTAACTCACCCTTCCCTGAGATGGTTGGCACTTGGGTTCAACTCTGGATCCTTTTCAGCATGTGTTCAGTCACTTTTAAAAACTCTGCCAAAGTTTCACGGGCGGTTTAGAAGCGGTCCAGCAAGCGCGGTACTAATCTGTCACCTTTGTGGGTCTGCGGACGTTTTCTTCAGGACGATTTGAGCGGGTTTGGTTGGAGCTGCCCGCCGGTCGCGGTACTAGTCGGTCACTTTCCGGTCCGGTTTTGGCTGCTACGTTTTTCAGTTTCAAAAACGAGTGTGTTGCAACACTGGAGCGATGTTTGAATATCTTCCAAGTTCAAACCAGGTACAGTCTCTAATTTTTCGGCTGGTAGGACATCATTATATTAAACACTGCTTGTTCACTGTTAGTCTCTCAAAAATTTTTGGGGCACACAGTCTCCTGTAACTTAGTCCTTGCACAAAATTAAGATCACTGATTTTCAAAACTATGCTGTCTCATCCAGCGTTGCCAATTCTTACAAATAATTGTAAGAATAATTTTATAATTTCTGCAGATATTTCTGATATCTGCAGAAATTCAACTATTGTTTTGGTTGTATTCGGGATCACCTCTGCCCTGTGAGAGAGAGTGTATTCCAAAGTATGGAAAATTTCAAAGGGGCTACCTCGGAAAGAACTGGTTTGTCCCAGGGGTCGGCAGCAGTAAATATTTGTCTGCTCCGTCTAACTGATCCCGTCAGATACCCTAGAATTGCAAATAGCCAGTAGCGGGAGACAAAGGTCAAGAACGGCTTAGGGAATGTTTAGCTTCTTTCCTGGTACCCCGCCTAGATCTGGGGAAAACGGTCGGATTCCGGAACTACTGGACAAACCCTCTATTCTTTCTGCCTGAAATACCGCAATAAGTAATCGCTTTCACGGAAAGCGATAAGAAAGCTTTGCGAAGTTTGTTATTTAAGTATGCTGCAGCCACCTAGTTGGCGACGTAAAATACGGGATTCGTAAGCCCCTCTGTGCAGCTGAGGCTCAGTTTTATCAAGAACAAATAACGAGTAAGAACAATGGTCTCTCGTCCATCCACCGACTAAAAATGTTCCGTCATCAATGAGCGGAGGTGGACCCATTTCTTGGTCATGCGTGTATACTCGTTGGTCTCCGACTC
This sequence comes from Branchinecta lynchi, assembly GCA_023053575.1. Taxonomy (NCBI): domain Eukaryota; kingdom Metazoa; phylum Arthropoda; class Branchiopoda; order Anostraca; family Branchinectidae; genus Branchinecta; species Branchinecta lynchi. Next base: position 20,445,733 of record JAKZAP010000015.1, read on the forward strand.
TCCGCCGTTACACACTTGAAGTCATTTACGAAGAAAATAACGTAGCCACTAGCGAGGCGGATGTTCTGGCCTGTTCACACGTGAAGGAAACAGCGTTGACTTTGTTTGAGTAGACGCTGGCGTCGGATTAGTGAATATTAGTGATGCGAAAAACAAAAAGCGAACTTGACGATGGTCATTCATAATCGCTTTTGTAACACCATGACCATACGTATGAAGATTGAAATCCCTTGTGACATTCCTTTTTATGTCTCTCGGGAGAACCATACAATGCAAACCGGGATTTGAAGCACACTCACTGAAGTCATGACCCATTGAGTTTCAACATCTGTAGTATTAACTTTGTCAGACGAGTGTAAACTAAGAGTAACGTAATTAAGGCTTTTGAGGATTACTGAAATTACCGAAATGGTAGAATAGCATGGAATAGTCAAAATAATATCAGTAGGTGAGTGTATATTTTGTGTTTTTCTTCTTTTTTTCCGAAATATATAATTGTATACATTTCGATTTAGTGAGTTAGATTTCGATTCAGTAGTTTATTGAAAGACGAAAGTTTACCTCAACTTGGTCTATCTCGTTTGTCTTTTAGTTCACTACTTACAAATAATTCGATGTCAACGGTGTATTTTCCCATTAAAGAAAGTCTTTGGTTTTAGGACCCACATAGAAGTCCTCGTTTTTTTTTTAAATTCAGTTCAAAATTGTTTCTGGTTAGTCTGTCAGAGTAGAAGCCTATTCCATCTGAATAATATTTGTTCATTTCCACTTAGCCTATTAAACCTGAAAAACGGCCTTTTTTTTGTTTAAAGAATCTGCTTGTTTTCATCTGATATTCTCATATGAGAGCAAATACCTGTAATGAAATTTATCTCTTGTTGTTCTGGATATTGACACCACTTAATTGAATTGACCCCGAAAATATACAATTTACGTTACCATATATCTTACGTTACCTGTATACGGCCTTTGGGTTTTTCAATAAGATATATATACAGTTTGTCGTACTTTTAACTAAATTTGACGCATTTGTAAAATCCGCTTTGCACCAAATGGCAGTTTCTGTATATTTTGATATTCTTAGGAATTTTCTTGTCAACCCCCGAAAGCTTGTCTGAATCAATGAGCCGGCAACCGCTGTTTCAGCGCCCGCCCGGCCCAGTGTGAACAGGCTTATCACTGCTGCCTCCATTCGATTTTTCTTCCTCAGTGGTTTACTGCGTTACACCTTCTCTGTAGAGGTAACGACTTTTGATGTCCCGGGTAAGATCCACCTCCGCTCGTTTGCGTCGGGAGTCGACTCGTCTCAGCTTGGTTGTGTGACAGATATAGGGAGACAGCAGTTCTTGCTCTTATTTGTTCTTGGTTTTATTTATTCTTCGAAACTACGCAGCACCCGTGGAAGTTTGTGATTTTTTAGTTAGATTTGTAATATAGGCAATCCTTGTTAATGTGTTTGTTTTTTGTTTTTCTTTCCATTGTTTTTTATCCTTTATTTTTCATTTTCAGTTGTTGTTCTTTTCTTTGTATCCTATCGCACGTTCTTTTGAATTGTGATGCTTAACAAAGTTTACTTACTTACTTACTGAAAATAATACAAAATAATTAAAAGAATAAAAATAACAGACGGAATAGTTATAATTTGAAGCATAGAAAGTCACTAAATTTGTAATGCATAAATGCTCATAAATGGTCCCCCATTCATAATTGAACTTTCCCAAATGAACATTACCTAGCTATCATTGGATGTTTTCCTTTAGCCAATCAAAAACAAAAATGTTATAGCAGCTCTCGTACTGTTTATTATTTTTCTGAAGTATTTTATAATAGTTGAATACCGTAAAAATCGGCTCTGCTTTTAACAAGTTGCCCTAAAGCTGTTTAAGACCACCTTCCTTCGAGCCCATTGACTTCTAACAAAAACTATGAAAAATCTACGTAACCATTCTTGTAAGGTTTAAAGCCAAGTTGACCATCGCACAAGAAACAAAAACCAGATTTTCGGGTTTTTTGTAGATCAGCTAATTGTCTTTAGGCTAGTCGTATGAAATAGTTTGTTGATAGTGGATGTCTGTTAGTGGGTTATGGGTGGTGGATGTTGATGTAGGTAAGAGCTGGCTGGAATTCCGAGTGAAAGCTTCTGCACTTTCTCGGGAAAATAATTGTAAAGTTGCACTGAATTTTACATACGCACCAATAATTATAAAAATCAAAGAATTGTACATACACATATTTAACACGCACATTTTAATATTTTATGTTATATTTGTCGTAGGCCGCATCGTTTTTCTCGTCATCTTATGGTTTATCGAGTCCGTGTCTTTTCCTCTGTTGCTGCTGTGTTAGATAATGTAATTTAGTTTGTTCTTCTCTGAAGACGGTTGCCGAAAGTGCAGCCGAAATGATCGAAGTTATATTTATCCCTCGCGTAACACCTTAGACGGACAGGGTTGCCACGAGCTCGACTCACAAAAGTGTCACAATTGCTGACAAAAGAGTGTTTTTTGACACCTCGAACATTTCTCAACTGTTACAACACAGTTTTGTAACAAAATTTTATCGGAAATGAGCTTTACCTAAGGCTTCAAATTTTCAAACTGTTTTTTTTTTGTACAAATCAAAGTAAAGTACATGTTTTGGCAGTGTTATGGGGGCGGTAATCTGTCACTTTAGTAAAGTAAATGCGAAAGTGCCTTTCTTAACTAAAAAGTGTCAGTCGTAAAAAAGGTGTCACTTTCAGAGACAAAAAGTGTCAAAAAGCAACAAAAGTGTGACACTTGTAGAGGTCTGATTAGCTGATCTACAAAAAACCGAAAATCTCGTTTTTATTTCCTTGTGCACGGTAACCGTTTTCTTCTGACGAAAGTGGTTCTCGCAGACGAACCTATCGAAAATACTGAAACAAGGCAAGCATTAAATCAATGAATTGATTTTAGGAGGGTTAGAATGTTCGTATGAAATTCAGTTCTTGGGGTTTAAGAATAGATGTGGCGATTACTGAATTAAGTAGGTTGCACTGGTACTATAGATGCGACGTGTCTTTTCAGTTCAGTTGTAATTGGTGTGAAACATAACTTCGGTGAGACACAGAACCGGGAGACGTGTAGGAAAAACAGTGATCTTCATTACTCAAGGACTGGCTCAGAACTACTATTGTGCACCAAATGAATGGCTTATCTAGCCCCGCCTGATGAGTTGTATATAATTGGATGATCCAGGTCCAGGTGGTCTGACGCTTGATTCAAGAACTTTGACGCCAGACGTGATACACGGAACGGATGAAAATTATTAACAGCAAATATATTAAATCATCACAAATCCCAACGAAACTAACTCTTAACGCTAGGTCTAAGAGGAAGTGGGTATTTTTTTCCACTACTCTAGCCTACGTCAGCTCTCATTTGTATGGCTAGTATTGAAACTCACTTTGTGGTAGGGCTGCGCCGACTTCCTGACCATGTTACGACCCCCTTGTCTTTCAAAGTGTCTTGATTCGAACGGATGGCCAAGACCTCGCAAATCTTACTGCACAAACTGTCAAGAACCCCACTTTTGAACTCGGAGAGTAGGGACAGAGCACGCAATCTTCAAATTCTGAAATATACATCGCTATAATCCTTTGTGGTCCTTGCCATTCGCAAGAGCGATCAGAATCTTAGTATACCAAATTTACAACTCTGCTACAAGGCACTTTAAGAGCTTGGGTCTAGTCGTCAGTCACTAGCAAAGGCTCATGCCAGTTAAAGCAAATATAAGTTAAGGTATCAGCATCAGCCAACACAGGCCTATTTGGCGGGGATTATCTCTGATTCTCTACTCTCTGATAGAAAGCAATGGACAGTGGGGGCTAGCAGTCCTGGCTAGTTCGTACACCCTTCCTGTAATCATACCTAGTATTTGCATGTGAATCCGGGTGGACGTTGGCTTATCCGACAGGGCTACGCCACTAACCCCCACCCCAAACCAAACGGTAGGCCAAATCAAGACTCGAACCGGCGACCCTTCACTGACGAGTTCAGCGTGCTAACTATTCTGCCATGACGGTATTGCTCATTGTCAGGAAGTGAACTCGTATCGTTCCACTCCGTTGTACGTGCGCAGAAAACTTTGAAAGTCCCACCTTTGATTGAAAACCCACGACGTTCCATGACCCAAATATCAGTCAAATACCGAGCTACTACGTTTTGGCAAAACTTGTACAATACCAAACAATGTTGTGATGTCTTAACTCGAATTAATGCATAGTAAGATTAAAGTTAATTGTGGTGCTATGCTGCCGATTTCATTTTATTCCTGGTAACTGGTAAGGGTCTAACCTGAGCAGTTTTTACAGAAAGTGTGAACCTTAGGCCGGATTGATAAATATGACATTAGATTTTGGAAAGCTCCGTAGAACTCTTGCCTGGGGCCAATAAGGATGGTTTTTGCTTGTCTTCGAGCCAGAGCCTACGGTGTGCGAAGGGAAACGAGGACTATGTGAAGTTGTGTAGTGAACCTTTCGTTTCATCAAACCATGTTTCTGCTTTCGAGTGGAAAGCTCCGTTCTAGCACGCAAGCAGGCAGGCACCAGTTTCAAATTGAAGATGGACTAAAATCTATAAGTGTTAAATCTATGCGGCAGTTACCCGGCCCCATAGCCAACATATCTTTTTTGATTGATAAATAGAAAAATCTACAGAAACAAAAAAGTGGCTTTTTCCCACGGGTCCGAAAGTGCTGCCATCTATTGTTTATATCCATGTCTGTTCGCGATTTCAGCTGAGTTTATTAATCGTTTTTAGCACTTGCGTTTGCGGTAGAGAAATGGTATGAGATGTGCGTCTTAAACTCAAGTTCTCTCATTGCAAAAGAAACTAGACCTACGTTGCCTGGGCAACGTGAAGTGTTGCGGCAACCTTTGTCCGGCTTCGCCGGCTAAAGTGTTGCGAGAGCAACACTTTGGTTTTGTTTCTTCGCTGTCGGTTAAATGCTGAAATTGTCAACTTATCGAAGCTTTTAAAACGGTATGTTCTAAAAAGAATAATCACATAATCAAAAGCTGTCCTTCAGCGTTGTAAAACCAACAACAAAACAATATCGGAAGAAGGCTATCCGTAACGTTTCAGGATTAAAATACCATAGATGACACTATTTATTATTACAAAACTACCTTATTGTTTTACATTACCGTATCGTTTGTACCCGTTGCGTAAACAGCTAATCCTAGGTTATAGCGATAGACCATCGATACAAAATTTCTTACTGTCATATTTACAGAAATCGAATACAATGTGCACCAATTTTCAAAAATTTCTAGCCCCTCGTGAACCGATCTTACTTACAAGTCCGTCTCCCGTGATTGACATCAAATTCACCGGAAACAAATAATGGATACACCAGCTATCAAAAGTTGCAAACCCCTCATCGCTGAAGATGATTATAGCATAAAAGCCGATTATTACTTACAAGTCCCATGCATGTCTTACAATTGGGAACAAAATTGTTCTTACCATCGAATACACCTGAGACAAATAACAGGTATACCAACTAGCAAAAGCTGCAAACTCCTCGTTGCCGAAGATGATTATGAGCTAACAGTCGACTGTTGCTTACAAGTCCCTTACATGTCTCACAACTGGTATCGCCTATTTTTGGTTTCAGTGTGTACCTTACTCCTGAAGTTGTCAACCCCTTGAAACTTTCAAACTGGTTTATCTCATGAAGAATTTTTGTTCAAAAACATGTATGGTATATATTTCGATCAGCTTTTCAAGCGCTATCGATTGCCCTAACCACAACAAAACCATATCGGAAAAAGGGACTAAATTGACTTTGCAGTCAGTTGAACTTTATCCTTTTCAATCGTAGACATCGTGACGGATGAAAACTTGGAATAATATCCTATATAATCTAGTTGGTATTATAAAGCTATCCGTAACTTTTTAGGATTAAAATACCATAGATGAACTATTAATTATTACGAAACTACCTTGTTTTACATTACAGTATCGTTTGCACCCGTTGCGTTAACAGTCAATCCTAGGTTACAGCGATAGACCAACGATACAAACTTTCTTACCGTCAGATTTATATAAATCGAATACAATGTGCAACAATTTGCACAAATTTCTAGCCCCTCGTGCACCGATTCTACTGACAAGTCCCTTTCCCGTGATAGACATCAAGTTCACCGGATAAAAATAATGGGTACACCGACTAGCAAAAGTTGCAAACCCCTCATCGCTGAAGATTTGTGTAGCATAACAGCCGATTATTACTTACAAGTCCCTTGCATGTTTTACATTTGGGAACCAAATTGTTCATCAAATGACAGGTACGCCAACTAGCGAGAGCATCAAACCCCTCATTGCCGAAGATGATTATGAGCTAACAGTCGCCTGTCGCGTACAAATTCCCTAAATGTCTCACAACTGGTATCGCCTATTTTTGGTTTCAGTGTGTACCTTACTACTGAAGTTGTCAACCCCTTGAAACTTTCAAACTGGTGTATCTCATAAAGGAAATTTTTTTTACCAAAAAATGGATGTTATATACTTTGATCAGCTCATCAGCGGCTATCGATTGCCGTCGAAGTTGAACTTTATCCTTTTCAATCGTAGATATCGTGACGGATGAAAGCTTGGAACAATATCTTATATAATCTAGTTGATATTATAAAGCTATCCGTAACTTTTCAGGATTAAAATACCATAGATGACACTATTAATTATTACAAAATTACCTTATTGTTTTACATTACCGTATCGTTTGTACCCGTTGCGTAAACAGTTAATCCTAGGTTATAGCGATAGACCATCGGTACAAACTTTCTTACTGTCATATTTACAGAAATCGAATAGAATGTGCACCAATTTTCAAAAATTTCTAGCCCCTCGTGAACCGATTCTTACTTACAAGTCCCTCTCCCGTGATTGACATCAAATTCACCGGAAACAAATAATGGATATACCAGCTATCAAAAGTTGCAAGCCCCTCATCGCTGAAGATGATTATAGCATAAGCTTTTTAAACAGGATGTTCTAAAAAAATTAATCATATGATCAAAAGGTATTCTTCAGCGTTGTAAAAACAACAACAACTAAATTAACTTTGCAATCAGTTGTACTTTATCCTTTTCAATCGTAGACATCGTGACGGATGAAAACTTGAAACAATATCTTATATAATCTAGTTGGTAATAGAAAGCTATCCGTAACTTTTCAGAATTAAAATACCATAGATGACACTATTAATTATTATGAAACTACCTCATTGCTTTACATTTTCGTTTGTATCCGTTGTGTAAACAGTTAATCTTCGGTTACATTGATAGACCATCGACACAAACTTTCTTACCGTCAGATTTATAGAAATCGAATACAATGTGCACCCATTTGCAAAAATTCCTAGCCCCTCGTGAACCGATTCCTACTTACAAGTCCCTCTCCCGTGATATACATTAAGTTAACTGGAAACAAATAATGGGTACACCAGCTAGCAAAAGCTGCAAACCCATCATCGCAGAAGATGATTGTAGCATAACAGCCGATTATTACTTACAAGTCCCTTGCATATCTTATCATTGGGATCCAAATTGTTCTTACCATCGAATACACCGGAAACAAATAACAGGTATACCAACTAGCAAAAGCTGCAAACCCCTCATTACCGAAGATGATTATGGGCTAACAGTCGACTGTTGCTTAAAAGTCCCCTATATGTATCATAACTGGTATCGCCTATTTTTGGTTTCAATGTACCTTACTATGAAGTTGTCAACCCCTTTGAAATTTTCAAACTGGTGTATCTCATGAATGAATTTTTGTACCAAAAAATGGATGACATATACTTTGATCAGCTCATCAATGGCTATCGATTGCCGTCGAAAAAAAAATTCTACCTGTCTTAGTTCAAAAGTTGACTTTTTTGCCGTAGGCCAACTTTCTAACGTCACGACTTAGAAAGGAGCAAAGGATAAGCTCTAGTTTCTTTAGCAATGAGAGAACTTTTAAAGTTTAAGAGGCACATCTGATACCGTTACTCTACCACAAACCAAAGTGCAAAAAAAAAAAATTATAAACTCAGCTGAAATCGTCGCAGATATGGACAGAAACAATAGATGGCAGCACTTTCGGACCCGTGGGAAAAAGCCACTTTTTTGTCTCTGTAGATTTTTCTATTTATCACTCAAAGAAGATATGTTGGCTGTGGGGCCGGGTAACTGCCGCATATATTTAACACTTATAGATTTTAGTCCATCTTCAATTTGAAACTGGTGCCTGCCTGCTTGCGTGCTAGAACGGAGCTTTCCACTCGAAAGCAGAAACATCTTTTGATGAAACGAAAGGTTCGCTACACAACTTCAGATAGTTCTCTCTGACATAGGCTATACAACTCCACTTCACTTCGCAAACCGTAGGCTCTGGCTCGATGACAAGCAAAAACCATCCTTATTGGCCCCAGGCAAGAGTTCTACGGAGCTTTCCAAAATGTAATGTCATATTCATCAATCCGGCCTAAGGTCCACACTTTCCGTAAAAACCGCACAGGTTAGACCCTTCTCAGTTACCAGGAATAAAATGAAATCGGAGTCATAGGAAAAAAAAAAAAAAAAAAAAAAAAAAAAACGAGGACAAAACCAAAGTGTTGCTCTCGCAACACAACTAGACCTTATCCTTTGCTCCTTTCTGAGTGGTGACGTTAGAAAGTTGGCCAACGTCAAAAAAGTCAGCATATTGATGTTTTCTTTTGCGACGGCACTCAATAGCCATTGATGAGCTGATCAAAGTATAAGTCATCCATTTTTTGGTACACAAATTCTTTCATGAGATACACCAGTTTGAAAATTTCAAGGGGTGGACAACTTCAGTAGTAAGGTACACACTGAAACCAAAAATAGGCCATATCAGTTGTGAGACATGTAGGGGACTTGTAAGCAACAGTCGACTGTTCGCTCATAATCATCTTCGGCAATGAGGGATTTGCAGCTTTTGCTAGTTGGTGTACCTGTTATTTCCGGTGTATTCGATGGTAAGAACAATTTGGTCCCCATTGGTAAGATATGCAAGGGACTGGTAAGTAGTCATCAGCTGTTATGCTACAATCATATTCACCGATGAGGGGTCTGCAACTTTTGCTAGCTGGTGTACCCATTATTTGTTTTCGGTGAACTTGATGTCTATCAAGGGAGAGATACTTGTAAGTAGGAATCGGTTCACGAGGGGCTAGAAATTTTTGCAAATGGGTGCTTAATGTATTCGATTTCTATAAATCTGACGGTAAGAAAGTTTGTGTCGATGGTCTATCGCTGTAACATAGGATTAACTGTTAACGCAACGGATACAAACGAAAATGTAAAAAAATGATGTAGTTTCATAATAATTTATAGTGTCATCTATGGTGTTTTAATCCTGAAAAGTTACGGATAGCTGTATAATACCAACTAGATTATATCAGATATTGTTCCAAGTTTTCATCCGTCACAATGTGTACGATTGAAAAGGATAAAGTTCAACTGACTGCAAAGTTAATTTAGTCCCTTCTTCCGATATTATTTTGTTGTTGTTTTTAAAATACCTGAAGAATAGCTTTTGATCAAGTGATTATTTTTTTTACTACATCCCATTTTAAAAGCCTCGATAAGTTGGAAACTTCAGCATTAACCGACAGCGGAGAAACAAAACCAGTTTGAAAGTTTCAAAGGTGTTGACAACTTCAGTAGTAAGGTACAGACTGAAACCAAAAATAGGCGATACCAGTTGTGAGACATATAGGGGACATGTATGCAACAGTCAACTGTTAGCTCATAAACAATAAATAATAATCATAATCATCTTCGGCAATGAGGGGTTTGCAGCTTTTGCTAGTTTGTGTAGCTGTTATTTGTTTCCGGTGTATTCGATGGTAAGAACAGTTTGGTTCTCAATTGTAAGACATGCAAGGGACTTGTAAGTAATAATCGGCTGTTATGCTACAATCATCTTCAGGGATGAGAGGTTTGCAACTTTTGCTAGCTGGTGTACCCATTATTTTTATCCGGGAAACTTGATGTCTATCACTGGAGAGGGGCTTGCAAGTAAGAAACGGTTTAAGAGGGGCTAGAGCTTTTGTAAATTGGTGCACATTGTATTCGATTTCTATAAATCTGACGGTAAGAAAGTTTGTATCGATTGTCTAACGCTGTAGCCTAGGTTAACTGTTTACGCAACGGGTACAAACGATAATGTAAAACAATGATGTAGTTTCGTAATAATTAATAGTGTCATCTATGGTATTTTAATCCTGGAAAGTTATGAATAGCTTTATAATACCAACTAGATTATGTAAGATATTGTTCCAAGTTTTCATCCGTCACGATGTCTACGATTGAAAAGGATAAAGTTTAACTGACTGCAAAGTTAATTTAGTCCCGTCTTCCAATATTCTTTTGCTGTTGTTTTTACAACGCTGAACAATAGCTTTTGAACATGTGATGATTCTTTTTAGAACATACCGTTCTAAAAGTTTCGCTAAGTTGACAACTTCAGCATTTAACCGACAGCGAAGAAACAAAACCACAGTGTTGCTCTCACAACACTTTGGTCGGCGAAACCGGACAAAGGTTGCCGCGACGCAAGACTAGGTCTAGTTATTTTTGGGATCCCAAAACGTAAGTGGAGGGATACCTATGACATCGAAAAGTTGTCCGTCTGTCCGTCCGTCCGTCTGTAAGCACGATAACTCTCGAAGGGAATGAGATATTTTGATGAAACTTGGTGTGAGGATTCGTTGCGTCGTCGGACCAGTCAAGTTCGTAGATGGGCTTTGTAGCCCTACATTTAGGGGTGGGGGAGGGGTTTCAAATTAAGGGGCAAACCAAATAATTTGAAACAGCTAATGTGATAGTCGATTATGGGGTAAGAAGACATGCTGAGCACGATGGTGAAAACCATTTTGTCATCGAACATGTAGTTCGCCCAGTCCGGCCCAAACCGGAAAGTTTGTTAAAAGTAAAAGTTTTATTTTTAGTTGATTAGATGTTCAATTTAAGGGTAGGAAGACACGCTGAACACGGTGGTGAAAACCGTTTTCTCGACGGACAAGTAGTTCGTCCGGAATCCGGCCCAAACCGGAAAGTTTGTTAAAAGTAAAAGTTTTATTTTAAGTTGATTAGATGTTCGATTTAGGGGTAGGAAGACACGCTGAACACGGTGGTGAAAACCGTTTTCTCTACGGACAATTAGTTCGCCTGCAATCCGGCCCAAACCGGAAAGTCTGTTAAAATTAAAAGTTGAAGTTGAAGTTGATTAGATGTCCGATTTAGGGCAAGAAGACATGCTGAACACTTATGTGAAAACAATTTTCTATCTGGACATGTAGTTCGCCCGGAATCAGGCCAAAACCAGAAAATTGGTAGAAGTAAGTTAGAAAACTAGAAAACTTAGAAAGTTTTAATTCTAGTTGATTAGATAACCGATTTAGGGGTAAGAAAAGATGCTGAATCTGTGTGTGACAATCATATTTTACCAGGACATATAGTTCGACCGGTATCCGGCTGGAGTCGGAAAATTTGTTATAAGTTAAATTTTTACTTGAAGTTGATTAGATGTTCATTATTGGGGAAAGAAAATAGCCTAACTTCATTTTTTTAGCTTTCTTTTTTTCGCCGGACAATTAGTTCTGGAGTTTTTTGGCGGTAGTGGCAGGAAGTTTTTCTCAGATGATTAGCTATTTGGCCTTAATCTGTTTCTGAATTTTAATTGTAAAAATGTTCAAGGAGTCTGGCGATGACTGGATCTGGCTAAGACAAGACCCAGTTGTCTGGATCAGATACTGAATTTTTGGGTTCCCATCGAAACCTTTGGTCTTGTTCATTGTGGTACCGTTTCTTGCCAACAATCACTAACTCTTGCTCAGCGCGCGGAGTCGCTGTAGAATGTTCATGTATAGGCGGCTTCACGCTGACTTAAGACCCTTTTCACACTGGAGTACTTAGGCCTCTACTTTATGCGTCTAAAGTCGCACTCAACGTAAGAAATCTCACCTAATTTTCAACTTTACACTCAAAGTTAAGTGCACTTAAGGAAGAGAGGAGAAAAGTTGTCAAAAAACAAAAATCACGATGTATTTTGAGAAAATAATTACAGATTTTGTACGTGTAAGAACTTTTCTGCACAATTCCTGCAAAAAGATCGCGGCAAATGCTAAATCATCGTCTGAGCTACTGTAAGCCATTCTTTCTCATTATGAATTATTCGCTGATGATGAAAAAGGTGGAAATCTAGGAAGAAATTAAGAAAATTTACTTAGCTTCATCTCCTTAGTGTGAAAGGCCTAAGTACAGCGTGAAAGGCATACTTAACTCAACGTAACTTTTGCTACTTAACTTTAGTTCTTAAGTGGCAATGTGACGCCGCCTTATATGTCTCACAAAGTTAAAGGAGCTTTATCTTGGGCTGGAGGCTGGAGTGAGGAGTAGCTGGTTTGGGTCTGATCAAACGCAGCAGCGCTGGAGTCTCTGCTTGCTTCTTTGGAAGAAAAAGGAGGCTTAGGACGATTCGAACTCGAAGAATGCACCGACAAAGCACTTGAACTTTATTAAATGTTCAATTTAGGGATAAGAAGACATGCTGAACACTTATGTGAAAAGCACTTTCTACCCGGACAACTAGTTCGCCCGGAATCCGGCCAAAACCGGAAAAATTTGTTAAAAGCAAAACTTTTAAGAAGCAGACTAGATGACAGATCTAGTCTAGATTTTAATGTTATCCAAGCCCCAAAATTCCAAGCCTAAAACACGAACGAAATGACACGAGCTTCCGGTAAATAGAGTCTACTACAAAAGGCGCCGCCGACAAATTTTTCTGAAATCCTGCATGATCAAAATACCGTCTTTTCGGGTTCAAAACGAAACAAAGTGCCACTTTGCAAAGATCTGCCCGTCTGTCTTCGCTCCCGACGGATCAAGAAAATGTGAGAAATTGAGCTGGAAGTTGTGAATGTGCTTCATTTTCACCATTTCCGAAAAAGAAATGGCCTACTGATCATTCAGAAAAAAAACTTGGAACAGAGCAGACTTGTTCTGAGTTTGCAGTTCAAAAAAACGAAAACAAAATAAAAATCAAACGACATGTTGTTGTGTGATCTTTTATCTGTGTTTATCTACTTTCTTTCTTTCTTTTTTATACTCCATCATTTTCTCTTTCCTGTACGATGGGTGAAAAATAAACATTACATTACATTACAATATACAGGCCCGTCTTTTCAGCGTCTTACTGGAGGAAAATACTTATCATCAAATTAAATTCTGTTAAGAAACTAACAAATTGTGAAAATTGTACGCCACAAGCAAAATCAGCATGAGTTTGACATGAAATGAGAGATATTGGTACATAAAAGATCGTGATAAAATTGTCAATCTGGCAAGCTCGAAACATACGACTGAGAATCTAGTTCCTGAAGTCTCAAACGCTCGAGAACCCAGAACAGCGTAGGTCCAAGCTGGATGCCAACTCAGTTTCTTGGTAAACTTGAACTTGGCTTACTGATTTTTTCGGGCTTTCCTGGGTGAGTGCCCGTTTAGCTGAAATTTTTTGGTCGGGTGCTCTGCGAGCGTCCAGTTTAGTTAATTTTTTTTGTTGGGTGCTCTCCGAGTGCCCAGCTAGATTAGCTTAATTGATTTGGTCGGGCGCTCTGGAAGCGCCCAGATTAGCTTTTTTCTTCCTTTGAAGGGGTGGTGGTACCACCCCCCATAGTGACGTCCTTGAATGAGTGGAAAAATTAATTTAAAGTCGGGGTCCAAACTTGGAGCTGTTTACTACGTAGCAACACATTTCAGTAAGGAAATAATATAAAAACGAAATAAGATGTTCGTTTCGGATTTCTCTTCTTTCGCTTAATTCACGCACTTCTTAGCAACGACGGGTTCTGTTTTCAAATGTTTTGATAGTCGCCACATCTGAGAGCGGGAAGGCTGGATAGAGTCGATAAGAGCTAATAAGATAATCACTAATTTCGCCTTGCATGGAAGGATATTTTCGACAAAAGATGTTTCTGTGCCATTTCAACGTGAAAATATCCTTTTTAATAAGCGTTGTGCTCAGTCAATTGACAATCGACAAAAAAATAGAAACTCTTGTGGAATCGAGAGAAATAGTTATAGGCGATGAGCGAACTCGTTAGAAACGGTTATCAACACCACGAAAGAGCTGACTGTATGTGTAGTTTCATCGTTGTTTGTGAACTTGTTCTGAACTGATGAGTTTAAACGTCTCAAGAAATACGTGGTTCAATTGGAGTTTTAGTAGAAATGACATACTTTGAGCCCATCTTTAAGGAATCATAAACTCAAGCCAAAGCCAAGAAGCGTGATTCTTGTTTCTCTTTTTTACTTGACTGCCATATTTCTTCTGCACCCTGATCGGGCATCCGAGGAATTACATTATTTCCAGGCAAGTCCGAAGTATCCTGAGAAGAAGAACAAAAGTAGTTGTATGATACTGTACGAAAAAGTTTCGTGGACTGAATGTATTAGTACGAAACATAAGTTAATCTGCCTCAGACTGGGTCAATCTTACGCAGTAGTGTCGAGTAGCATCCAGTCTTGCTAATAGTAGCAGCTAGTGGTAACAGTTATTACTGGATGCTATTAAAACTTACAACTCCATATAAATATTTCTTCAAAAATTTCATTGCGGAGTTCTGATCTTAGCACGTACCAAGTTACAAAGGGGAGTTTAAAGGAGCGGATTTAAATGGCTAAAAATGAGAGACATCATTGGCAGTGAGTAGGAATGATTAATTTACATTTCTTTCAGCAAACTCCTAAACGCCGGCCAACATTGTTTTATTTAAACATTATTCAAGATTGTTTTGTTTGATTTCGTCAAAACAGTTGATTTTTTTCATGAAAACAATCGTTTTTTCTGAAAACTGGTTTGATTTTTCTTCAAAATAGTCGGTTTTTCTGAAAATCAGTGGATTTTTCTGAAAATCAGTGGATTTTTATGAAAATCAGTCGATTTTTATGAAAATCAGTCGATTTTTTTCAAAACTGTAATTTTTTGTTGTTGAAAACAGTCATTTTTTCTGCAGAAACAGTCGGTAAATGCCTCGTCCCCCCCCAAACATTTTGGCTAGTGACGGCTCTGCATGTAAGGAGAGCGGCCCATCAGTGTCGCCCTCTCATTAATTTTTACATGTATACTATTATTTGAGCTTAGTGGACACACCTTTATAAATATATGTCTACAATAGTAAAGGTTAACTTCCGACATCGAAGTGTCCCATAATGTCCCACAGGTGACAACAAAGGTTGATACGATATCGTATCAGCCTCCAGAGAGGATGATACGAAGTCGTGTCAACCTCCGGAGAAGTTCATCGATCACTTATCCTCAACTACTAGAAAATAGAACCTGACTTTCAAAAAATAAATAAAAGACATCACTTTCAGAAGAAAAAAAAAAAACCTGTTGAAAAAATTTACAGAATTTTTTTCGAAAACTTAAAGAAAATGGTGCTTTTCTATCCAACAAACTTGGGTCATATCTTTTTAAAATCACATTCCTACTGAAAATGCAACTTGTCGACTGAAACAATATTACTTGCATCTTACTTCAAATTCTTTTTCTTTACTCTGCAAAAAGGCAGCTATTGAGCAATTAAAAAAATCTTTTTTTTTGTCTGATTAAAATATCCAGTAATGCAAACTTCGGTGTTGCCAATTTTTCGGATCGAACCTCGTGACTTTTGGCCGGAAAAAGAATGATATTTTTGCACTTACGAATCTAGGTTCTTTTCACCAATTATTAACGAGAAATCTCGCTTTGTCATAATTATACGACTCAACTTTTTTGCTTCATTTTCGTATTTACTGGTAATGAACCGGTCGCCGAGTTCTTGGTCGCTTTGTCGAAGAAGCAGAAATGTATAAAAAAAAATCGCAGAATTCTGCTACCATTGGCAACATCTATTTAAGATTGATTAATTCCTATCTCTCCAAGAGACTGCCGCTAGATGGCATCTTCTTCACCACAAAGGAAAAAGATGGTGTTGGCTATTGTGATAAACAGAAATACCTGGGTCACAACAGTAGTCATTTTCACATTTCTACAGTAGCCTAGGGTTGCCATTTCAATAAACAAAAACTCCCGACCAAAGAAGACAAATTCTGTTCGAATAAGGTATGATATTTAACATACCTCCATCTCTGTTCATATTGGAATAACAAACTTGAAGGCCATTAAAAATTATCAACATCGCTAGACTCGGTAGATATTTTCATAACCTGTCTAGCCTCCGGCTTGGACAGGTTATTTTCAATGGCCGTGCCGTTGATATAACCCGATACCCCGATACCACAAAATATTATAGAAACTTTTCTGAATACTGAAAGAAAATTGTGCTTTTCTAGCCAACCAACCTGGGTCATCACGTCCTGGGTCATTTGGGCCTTTGAAAATAACCCGAACCGAAGGCAAGGTAGGTTATGGAAATATCTATCGAGCCGAAGCCTAGAATGGCAATGGCGAGCCGAATGGCAGTCGAGGTTGTTTTCCGCTATGAACAGAGATGGAGGTCTGCTACTGGGTTATGGAACTGAATTTTAGTGAGTAGCGACCCAAGCCTACAGTAACCATACTAAAATTACCTATGTTCTTTTTCTATGTAAACAGTCTTTTACATCTTTGGCGACATAGATGCCGCCTTACGATCGCAGAATGAAAATCAATCAGAGCCAGTTAACCGCTAGATGTCAACCATCCCAACTCGTGTTGCTAACAGTTGCCAACGGTAGCAAAATTCTGCGATTTGTCACAGATGTTCACTTCTTCGTCAAACGGAATTCCCTACCAATAAATGCAAAAGTGTACGAAAAAAGTTAAGGCACATAATTATGAAGTTGACACAGCGAGATTTCTCGTTAATATCTGAAAAAAGTACACAGATTCATAGGTGCCAGAAGATCACTAAGTTTTGCTTCCGTAAGTCAAAGGTTCCGTCAAAGTAAAGTGGCAACATTAACGATAACAAAACCACGTGTTCGCTGTTGAAAAATCAAAAACTTATTAGAGCGAAAAGACAGCGATCAATGCTGAAAAACGAGCTTTTGGAAAGCAAGGGATAGGAGGATGTTGTTTCAGTTGACAAGTTGCATTTTCAGTGGAAATTTGATTTTGACACGGTATGTACGCCCTAGGGCATATACTGGTTGCCCAATAGAGGAGATTTTTTATTTTTATTTATTATTTTAATTTTTTCTACAACGTTTTAAGTGTTTCGTTATTTCTAAACTGAATATAATGTTTTTTATTTAGTATTGTCGGAGGTCCGCTTTCACTTTTCAGTATTTGAGGAAAAGAGCTCGATGAGCATCTGCAGAGGCTGATACGGCTCCGTATCAACCTCCACGATAGTTACTGTCACAATATAACTTACTGTGGGACATAGGAAGAAGATATGCACAGAATACGTGTTCGAGAAAAGTTATGCATATATCTACAGTTTAGAAAAGATATAGCCTATAAATAAAATACATAGAAATATTGCGGACTGTTGTGCAGGAAGGATTAAAAAAACCTCAAGACAAAGAAAAAGGAACCGCCAAATATTTAGCTTTTTGTTTTTACTCATACACCGGCAGTTTTTTTACTATCCTATTATTTTATTTTGTGTTAAGAGCTATTTTGACAGAGCCACCAGATCATCCGTCGGTCGTCAACTGGTGATTTGAATGAGGATGATTTTAACGAGGTATTAAGGGAAGAGGATTTAGGACAGGTAGTACCTACTATCATAAATAGTAATTCATTCTCCTTCAGTACTATTTCCATCCATTCTCGTATCCAAGATTCTTCAATTGAGAAGTGGATTCTATCTTCTCTATGAGAAATACATTTATTATCGCACTGGGGCGTATCATGCGCCCAATCATTGTTTCCGTGGAGCTTATTTGTCCGGAGACTTATTTAAATATAGCCAAGATTATCATTCAAGGTAAGGAACGGGGAAAGAGGCTAAGAACAGCCGAAGCCGTCTGTACTATAATGTAGTCGTCTGTAATCTTCTGCCACTTTATGCGGATCTAAAAAGAAACTGACAACTTTCCACTCAATTAATACGTATTGAACGTTGATCTTTTTTTTCATAATCGTTCAGGTTGCGCAAAACTGGTAGTGAGTAAATATTAAGGATTCTTGTTGTGTATAGCGTTCATGTTTGTCTGTTATTTAAGTCATAGGCTAGGTGAATAATTGTATGTTGTTGTGTTAAGTTGTTTATTTATTATGTACAGGTAGTATTAAGAAATTGCAGCAAACGTCCTTAGGACTTTCTTTTTGCTGCAATAGGATATTAGTCATGTTATTTTATTTTTTTTCAATATTTTGGTTAAAAATAAAACCTACCTATCTACCTACCTAAGCATAGCTTAGTTTTAAAGTGGTCAACTATTTCAAACATCAGAGAGGTGTCCTTTAAGAAAACTTGATGTGATTAAAGATAAGAAGGGAAATTATTTTTTTAAATATACTTTGAGCCCAAGCTGACTTTGAAACATTTATTCCAACAATGTTTTCAACGGATGCGTCAGCTACGATTCTTCATCAGCGATATTTCGGCCCTTCTTGGCAAGGGTCCTCGTCAGGCCTGACGACGCATCCGTTGAAAACATTGTTGGAATAAATTATTTTTTTTTTTAAATAAAGGGAAAATAAGAAAGACAGAAGGAGTTAAAACTTTCATAAATATGAAAAGTAGATATAGAGGATAGTGTAGGAAAGTTCAGTTTGCAAGTAAAAAACAGATAGGAACGTTTATGTACAAAATGTCTCAATTAATTTCACCTCCTTGAATTCTACAGCTGGATCTGTTTAAGGAATCGTCATCACATCTTGGTTTTCCAGCATCAAATAGCTTATTGTCTCACCAAAGACGTTTTCGTTTGTTTTCGTCAAGCATACAACACAGACACAAGCAGATAGAAGTAACACCAATCACAGGGAAATTCCTCCATTTGAAAATCGATTACTCGTGAATAGCTGAAGAAACGCATTTTCATCGGGTCATCAAGCCTCTTTATGTGACTAAGTCATGGAGACCTAGATTTTACTATTACATCCGTTTTCGGTTAAACTTTAATAAACAATGTGAATCTGAAAAAAAAAAAAATCTGAATCTGAGGCATTTAACAGTCGAAAACTTGTGTAATTTTCTGTAAGCATAACCATGTTTGAAAGTTGTCAACTACTCGGGACATCTTCGCAGACAAACCGCGTAGGGCGAAGCGTCCTTTAATCATTCGTAGTAGAACTTTTCACAGCTTCAAAAAATAGGGTCTACTCTGAGCTCGGGACGCACTAAACATCCTAAAAAAACACATATGTGTTGCTTAGATAAGCCTCCTGGTCTAATGACCCAGACGGCTACTTCTGCTAGTCTGTTCCGTTGTGGAATATCCGGTTTTTATCTACAAGTTACCCACAGAGCGCAGAAACCACAGAGCGCAGAAATCAAGTTTACCCTTCACAAATTACAGCAGAAACTCCTTCAATCTTTCGGCTCATGAATTATTCCGTTATGTCTGACTGGCTGAGGGCCAGGCTCAGGTTCATTTATTGTCATTATTAGTTTACAAAATAAAAATCAGAGCAAAATAACTCTAGGGAGTATAGACAATCTGTATGCTTCCCATGTATTAAAATGGGTCATAGTCACAGCTCCTCCCATTACGCTCAAGGCATTCGAGGCGTTAAAACTTCAGCGAGATGTCTTTTCGTGCAGAGCCAGGGTGGGGAATGTGGTCCACCAGTCTCACGGCGGTTTTGAAAATCGAACACACCAGTCTCACTGTTTCGAACCACCAGTCTCATAAAAATGGCGCCGGAACCAGCAGTCTCGGAAACGAGAACAACAGTCTCAAATCGAGACCAACAGTCTCATCTAATTTCCAGTTCTTTGAAGGTAAAAAAGAGTTTTCTTTGTTTTTCTCTGTCAGTTCCTTGAATTACGCGCTCGGGTCAGCAAGACAGGTAGAGTGAAGCTTGGGCTTTCCATACATGTATTTATCTCTGCTATTGGCTTGGTACTTCTCAGAGAGAAGGGCTCTGAAAAAGCTAACAAATTTTTTGTTTTGCTTTCTGTGTTATTTAATAGAATTCTGCTACTATGCCAACTACTAAGGGTAAAGTGAAGCCTGGGCTTTCAAACGATATATGATTCACTGTTACTGGATTACCAAATGTCATATTGGGTTGCTCTGAAATTTTTTTTTGGTAAACAAATGTAATTTCTAGTCTGTCTATGCGATTTCTTGGAATTTTCTAACTTTACGACCAGTTTTGGTAGATTTAAGCATGAGCTTTCCACCGATCCATGTATCTCTGATATTGGCTTAGTCAGTTTGTTGCTGGGTTCCTATGGTAAACTCCTTAGCTGTTTTTTTTGTAACTGCCCTGCTTGATACTGTTGAATGTTTTGTAGCCTCACTGTTCAGTTCACCTGACTGCCTGGTCCGGTACTAGTTCGTTCCATGCATTTTCCATGCTTAAAATACTATTCTCGGTCTGTCTCTACACAACTACAGTAAGCGGTCAAGTATCGCTGAATGGAACCTATTATCGCTCACCAGAGCTGCATTTGATTTGCATTGACTGATAGCATTCAATTTATCCAGTCGACTGAGATTTTTGACTAAAATTTGACTTTTGACGACCAAGAATAAATGATCATTGGTTCCATGGTTAAGCGTTTAAGCTACAGTAAGCGGTCAAGTAACGCTCAATGTACCTATCACCAGAGCTGCATTTCCAGTCGACTTAAATCATCATTTTGCCATTTTATTTGCTGTTCTCAGTTGACTGATAGCATTCAATTTATCCAGTTGACTGACATTGTCTACTAAAAGTTGACTTTGGACGACCAACAACAAATGGTCATTCGTTCCATGGATAACCGGTTAACCAACAGTAAGCGGTCAAGTATATGCCAGTGGAACCTTTTATCGCTCACCAGAGCTGCATTTCATTCGCATTACCAGTTAACTTAAATCGTCATTTTGCCATTTTATTTGTTATTCTCAGTTGACTGGTTTGATTTATCCAGTCGACTGAGATTGTCTACTAAAATTTGACTTTTGAGACCAAGAACAAACATCATTCGTTCCATAGTTAACCATTAACCGACAGTAAGCGGTCAGACAGTAGCAGTCAATAGTAGGTGCTCAACGGAACCTACTATCGCTCGCCAGAGCTGCATTCAATTTGCATTTCCAGTTAACTTCAATCATCATTTTGCAGTTTTATTTCCTATTCTCAGTTGACTGATAGGTTCGATTTATCCATCCGACTGACATTGTCCACTAAAAGTGGACTTTGGACGACCAACAAGAATTGGTCATTCGTTCCATGGATAACCGGTTAACCAACAGTAAGCGGTCAAGTATCGCTCAATAAACCTTTTATCGCTCAGTGGAACCTTTTATCGCTCACCAGAGCTGCATTTCATTCGCATTTCCGGTTAACTAAAATCGTCATTTTGCCATTTTATTTGTTCTTCTCAGTTGACTAGTTCGATTTATCCAGTCGACTGACATTGTCCACTAAAAGTTGACTTTGGACAACCAACAACAAATGGTCATTCATTCCATGGATAACTGGTTAACCAACAGTAAGCGGTCAAGTATCGCTCAATGGAACCTTTTATCGCTCACCAGAGCTGCATTTGATTTGCATTTGATTTTGCCCTTTTATTTGCTATTCTCAGTTGACTGGTTTGATTTACCCAGTTGACAGACTAAAAGTTGACTTTGGATGACCGACAACAAATGGTCATTTGTTCCACGGATAACCGGTTAACCAACCAACAGTAAGCGGTCAAGTATCGGTAAATGAAACATTTTATCGCTCACCAGAGCTGCATTTCATTTGCATTTCATTTTGCCATTTTATTGGCTATTCTCAGTTGACTGGTTTAATTTATCCAGTTGACTGACTAAAAGTTGACTTTGGATGACCGACAACAAATGGTCATTTGTTCCATGGAGAACCGGTTAACCAACCAACAATAAGCCGTCAAGTATTGGTCAATGGAACCTTTTATCGCTCACCAGAGCTGCATTTGATTTGCATTTCTGGTTAACTTAAATCGTCATTTTGCCATTTTATTTGCTATTCTCAGTTGACAGTTTTTTTTTTGTCCAGTCGACTGACATTGTCAACTAAAAGTTGACTTTGGATGACCGACAACAAATGGTCATTTGTTCCATGGAGAACCGGTTAACCAACCAACAGTAAGCGGTCAAGTATCGGTCAATGGAACATTTTATCGCTCACCAGAGCTGCATTTGATTTGCATTTCATTTTGCCATTTTATTTGCTATTCTCAGTTGGCTGGTTTGATTTATCCAGTTGACTGACTAAAAGTTGACTTTGGATGACCGACAACAAATGGTCATTTGTTCCATGGAGAACCGGTTAACCAACCAACAGTAAGCGGTCAAGTATCGGTTAATGGAACATTTTATCGCTCACCAGAGCGATAAAAAACTTCAAATGGAAGATTTTTCGTGGTTAAATCTTTAGCTGTTGTTAGGCAATCATCGGAGGGAAGGTCAGTGGTTTTAGTCACGTTAGCTTCTTGAAAATAAAAATTATCTTAGCAATCGTAAAAAACATGCAAGGATAACTAAAAACCTGCCTCTCCTTTAGGTAGATGTGCTAGCAAAAAGAATCTAGGGAGCCCCCATTATATATAGAAAATATTACACTGTCAGAAGTTACATAAAGACAACAGAAGGATACGCGGTTTCAACAGATAACACTTTGGGATGTTATCTGTTATGTTTCTTTCGTTCCCGTTAGTATTTTTACCAATTGAAGGTATTGTTCGAGGCACGAAATAGTGTAAACTTAATTGGTCATAACACTTTATTTCTAAGTGAAAAGGTGTTATTCTTGAAAGTGTTATATGCTATCTATTATGAAACTTCTGACAGTGCACTCTATGCGAAGATTGGATTTGGCTAGAGAACAATATACGATAATATCTGTAGAAGCAAAATTGAAACTGATGGCGCTGGTTACTTAGAAAGAAAATAATAGACTAGTTTCGCGTTTTAGGTCTGCTTTAAGAGTGACGACGACTTTATTTCTCATCGGTGGAGGAAAGGCTTGGACATTTGGAATTGGGAAAGGTAAATTCAAAAGAACATAATCTTCTTTTGAAAATTGTCAAAGGCAACATTAATTTCAGCTTCAGTAGGAAAATTCCGGATCTGAAAAGCATACAAACTACATTCTGGTTTCACACTAGTCTTATTTCAAAATGCCATAAATGGCATCTTGTTGTAAAACGGAATTTACCTCGAAACACAAACACTCATGTCGCGAGGCTTAAGCAAGACACAACTGTGGGTAAGTGCGCTGAATTTTTCTTCTGTTATGTTTACGCTTTAATTTTGACTTGTCACCCCAGTACACTGATTTTTTATTGTTTATGTGATCAAGTTATAGTTTTTTTTGTCGACAGATTTATCATTTATGCAGCGTTCACAAGTACAGGAGAACTTGAACAGAATCCGGTCTTGGTGACAAGATTGTGTTTACACTCAGAGGGAATATAATTAAATCTTCAAACCAGAAAATCTGAGATATATAAATCCATTAAAAAAATCTTTTTAGAGCATTTATGACATCAGTACTGATGATTGCTGCTCTCAAAATCTAGTTAGCCTTTTTTTTGTACTTTTTACCAGCGCCGCCGTTAAGATTCCTTTCAAGTGGGCCGGAATTCGTTTCATCATGAAAAGATTCCCGTCCCGCTAGACTTTTTTTTTACTCGTCTTCACGAACGGAATCCTTTCGAGTCGACCAGAATTCCTTTCTACTCGACGGGATTTCTTGTCCGTTTAAACGCTACATTAGATAGTTCTTTTAATTTTTCGTAATCTTAGGAAAAAACGAACAGACCGAATTTTCTTTGAACTTTGATGGATATCAACTTCACTTATCAGTTCCGTTTCACAAGATCTACGATCGTCACGGTCGGACCAAGGTAATTAACCTTCTATCTGGTTATTTTTACCAGCTACTCTGATGAAAGCCAACAGTTTTTATGGCACTTGCAGCTCCGCTCAAGTTGCATATGCCGATCACTTTTCGGTCGGTCTGTAGGTCCACTGTTTTCGAGTTAGGGTACTGCAGTTTACGCAACTTTCTATTTCAGCAAAAGAACGACAAAAAAATATTATCGGAAACCCATGTATAATACCTTGTGCTACCTATGAGAGCGTTAGGAATAAATTTATTACGTCACAAACTAAACTTAATAGCGAAAACGAAACGTTTAAACATTTCTCGAAGTATCGCTCAACAACGGAAAGAAGAACTGGATAAATGGCTATTTGTAGGCAAAAATCTTGCGACACCTATGAGAGCCTTAAAACTTAATTTCGTTAGGAACAACTTGATGCCACTACAAATTTAACAGCAAAAAGAAAAACTTTCAAATTTATCAAATAAAACTAAAAACCTGAAAACGGAAAAAACTTGAAGATAGGAATAGCTTGACGACGTCAAAAGACAACCTTGATAATTTAAAACTCCCTGGATAAAGGTTATTTACAGCAAATTAATACCGTTTCATACCCATGCATGAATCATATTTCAGTTGACTCTAACCTTGCAGCTGTATGTCAGAGCAGCTCTGGTGTTCGTCATACCAAGAACAAATAACGAGTAAGAAGAATGGTCTCTCGTCCATCCACCGACTAAAAATGTTCCGACAAAAATGAGCGGAGGTGGAGCCATTTCTTGGTCGCCCGTGTATACTCGTTGGTCTCCGCCGTTATACCCTTGAGTCATTTACGAAGAAAACAACGTAGCCACTAGCGAGGCGGATGTTCTGGCCTGTTCACACGGGAAGGAAACAGCGTTGATTTTGTTTGAGTAGACGCTGGCGTCTGATAAGTGAATATTAGTGATGCAAAAAATTAAGCAAACTAGACGATGGTCATTCCTAATCGCTTTAGTTATACCATGACAATCAATATGAAGATTGAAATCCCTTGTGACATTCCTTTTTATGTCTCTGGGAAGAACCATACAATGCAAACCGGGATTTGAAGCACACTCACTGAAGTCATGACCCATTGAGTTTCAATATCTGTTTTATTAACTTTTTCAGACGAGTGTAAACTAAGAGTAACACAATTAAGGCTTTCGAGGATTACTGAAATTACCGAAATGGTAGAATAGCATGGAATAGTCAAAATAATACCAGTAGGTGAGTGTATTTCTTGTGTTTTTTCTCCTTTTTTTCCGAAATGTATAGTTGTCTACATTTCGATTTAGCGAGTTATATTTCGATTCAGTAGTTAATCGAAAGACGAAAGTTCACCTTTGTCTTTTAGTTCACTACTTACAAATAATTCGATGTCAACGGTGTATTTTCCCATCAAATAAAGTCTTTGGTTTTCGTACTGAGGCCTTGCCACATAGGTTCTAGTTTGTCTAGGACGCACATAGAAGTCCTATTTTTTTTTAAATTTAATTCAAAATTGTTTCTGGTTTGTTTGTCAGAGTCCTATTCCATCTGCGTAATATTTGTTCATTTCCACTGAGCCTATTAAACCTGAAACACGGCCTTTTTTTTAATGAATCTGCCTGTTTTCATCTGATATTCTCAGATGAGAGCAAATACCTGGAATGAAATTTATCTCTTAATATTGACACCACTTAATTGAATTGACCCCGAAAAGATACAATTTACGCTACCATATATCTTACGTTACCTGTATACGGCCTTTGGGTTTTTCAATACAGATACAGTTTGTCGTACTTTTAACTAAATTCGACGCATTTGTAAACCCTGCTTGCATCAAATGGCTGTTTCTGTATAGTTTGATATATTCTTAATTGCTTCTGAATTTTCTTGTCAACCCCCGAAAGCTTGTCTGAATCACTGAGCCGGCAACCGCTGTTTCCGCGCCCAGTCCAGTGTGAACAGGCTTATCACTGGTGCCTCCGTTCGATTTTTCTTCCTCAGTGGTTTACTGCGTTACACCTTCTCTGTAGAGGTAACGACTTTTGATGTCCCGGGTAAGATCCACCTCCGCTCGTTTGCGTCGGGAGTCGACTCGACTCAGCTTGGTTGTTTGACAGAGATAGGGAGACAGCAGTTCTTGCTATTATTTGTTCTTGGTCGTACCTAGTATTTTCCATCATCGGTCTTACGGTTGATCGATCAATTTTAAAATTTCACCAAAATAACTGAAGCGCATTCGGAAGAAATAAGCCAAAATTTTCTCTTTGGGTAAATTTGGGCATCGAAAGGAAAAATCCAAGGTTTCTGCTATTTCGCAAGATCGATGCAAGAACTCTTTCTAAGAGTGTTCGTATGCCGAGTTTTTTTGCTCTGCTTTGAACAAACAACTTTTCCCCCCTTTTATCATGGACAAGGCCTACTATTTCACTTATTCACAAAGTCTGTTGCCTTAAACTGTCACGACGCGATATAGTCCGACCGCCAGGTCCTGAAAATGTGACACCCCCCTAACCCAAACGGTACAGTAGGTTTAAAAGTGGATTCCGACCAAATCAAACACGCTGAATCCAAATATGCCGGGAACTGGTTCCAGAAACGATGGCTTAAAGCAGAAATGAAGCTCGATGCTTTTCCGTTATTTCCTCTCTATAAGAGGTATCGCTCTCAAACACAGTAGTTTGAAAAATGGATTCCGAACAAACCGAACCCGCTGATTCCGAATATACCGATAATAAATTCCGGAATAGGTGTCTTAAAGTAGAAATGAAGCCTGATGCTATTCCATTATTTCTTCTCAATAATGAGTATAGCTATCAAACACAGTGGTTGAAAAATGGATTACAACAAAATCGAATCCGTTGATTATGAATATACCGTTAATAAATAAGTAGACTTGAAACCTGATAAGTTATTCTCCTCCTCAGAAACAAGTGCCATCATCTGGTATAGTGGGCTACTGTCGGCAGAGGAGTTACTATAACCAAATTGAACCCGCTTATTCCGTGTGCCAGGAATAGACACTCGTTGATTAAGGATGTGATGCGAGTCTGTTGCTTAATAAGCTAAGTTTGCTGGAATGAATCAACAACTACAGTGATTACAACTGGTTCAAATAATATGCCCGTGAATTGAAATGTCGCACGAAATATCTACAGCACAAAAAGACGAGTTGAATGGGACACAAAAATCTCAAACTTTGCCAACGTTGCTTCACAAAATCAAATTCCCTATTCTTCATCCGAGTCGACAGAGCACCTGCTCCCCATACGAACATTTTCGCGGCAACAATCGAGGTAGTGTAAAAACGAGGTCTTGTACCCCTCCTGTACGTAAGAAATTAAATTGTGCAAACTGCGTCGGGTGCACCCGAGAAGTTCAAGTCTTGTCGGTACAACAGGTTAATTAACGTCCATTCGTCTTCACATCAGGTTCTTTAGTACCATTTACTGCACGTTCTGCCATTTACTCCAAACCTGCATTGTTCGCATTCAAGTAACTGTTCACATAATAAACACACCAGACAGACTGAGCTGCAACCAAGGCCGTATCCAGGGGGGGGGTTGACCCCCCCCCCCTCGAAACATACAAAAATCATAATTTATGGCTTTTCCCTCTGATCTATGTGTTTTTTGTACTTTTTTGTCCGACCAGCAGGCACCCCCCCCCCCCCCGAAATAAATTCCTGGATACGGGCCTGGCTGCAACCATGGGTAAAAATCATCGTATTACCATGCCAAGTTCAGCTACATTATTTCCCCTGTTAATAGTCAGAAATCAAATATTGTGCCTTTTACTGCGTTCTCTGAGTAAGTAGCAAGAAAGTCTGATCTTTAGTTGCTTCTACTGTCATTTCTTTCGCAATTTTATCTCCTCTTCCGTGTCTACTCTGTAGGGTTAACTAATTAGCGGCGATTCTTGCTTGTGCGCACTACCTGTCGAGCAATTCTCAACTAAAATAGGTACTTTTCGAGAAGGGGTCTAAAACTTCCAAAAAGCAAGTATAAACGAAAACAAAAAAGTGTTTTTAGGTGTTAAGCCAGCGTCGGATACCACCGTTCCAAGCATATTCTGAATCAGGATTTCTTGGCCTACAAAATGGTATCGTCAGACTGACTGTACCTTTTGGGTCGGGTGTTTTCGAAACTAAGCGTCTTTTGACGAGCTGGCGGTCGGACTAATAAGTTTGCTCCGAGCTCCGCACGGAGCCAGGGTTGGCGAGAGACTAACCCAGTTTCAGTGAGACCGGCCTTTTGTCACTTGTGGTGCTAGTGTCGCTAAAATTCGACTCTGTGTCACTTTATTTAAAGTCTTTGATTCATGTGGGCCGAGAAGGTGGGAGACACCATCATTTGTGATGGGTGGATTTTTAAGAACACAATGTTACCTTTGTTTCCCCAAAATCCTCACGGTAGCCAAAGTTATCCACAAATTACTTGAACACAATTCACTCCTGAACGCCAATCCGCCATTGCTAATTAACTACTCATTGATCTCCTGCCGCTGTTCAAAAGATTACTAAAACCTTCGAGAAGATCGAGTGGCGTTTAAGAGGATTAAAACAACTAAGTATATCACCATGTGGACGTTTAGATATTTCTCAAGAAGAAATCATCGGCCAGTTTGACATTTTTTGGTCTCGGAATCTGAATATTATTTAGCTCAGTTTCAGAATCTTCAAGAAATTACTATAACGAATTTAGTATAAATTACGGCATTTTTTTATTGTGATCTAGTTTACTGTCTGGACTTGCGGGAATTAACAAGAAAAAACAGAAAACAAAATACTTAAAGAAATCGATAATACAAATAATTAGTTAAATTTTTCTACACATTTTCCATATGCCTGCTACAATACAAACATTTTGTTAGAACCAAAGTCAAACTATGATTTCATCCTCCCCATGTCGGGCGCCCCGTTAGATGATCCAGCGGTCGGATCGAGTCGTGGCTTCCTCTTAGGTCTTGGGTGGGTGGGTGGGGGGGGGGGGGTCTATACGTTGCAAGTGCTAGAATGCTCCTTTAAGTTTTGTCATTACTCCTAGTGTTATTTTGCTCTTGTTCCACCCTCATGTCGTACTCCTCGGGGGCTGACCACTTTCACTTTTAGTGTACCGTACCTACCGTAACGTAACTACCGGGTGCCGGTACCGTCACGTGTTAAAACAATAAAATCAGCATGTTTAGAAACCTTGAAAGATGAACCGCCTAGTTTATGGTTGGCACCTCTGGTTTTTGCCGGTGACGGAAAAGGGTGCACAGTATGAACCGGGAACTGGGCAACCCCTCGGTACTTTTGCTCATATTTTTCAGGAGATTGGTTCTCTTTTCAGCCAGTGATATGGATTACGGGTTAAACAGACCACAAAAAATGGTCTTTCTGCCAGACACACAATAACCGTCCCTACTGCCACTATGAATTTTCAAAACCACAATAAACACCGTCAAACAGTCAGTAAATTAAAATAAACAAAACAAATTTCCTAGGTTTGAAATAATTCGGTGCGGACTAAATCTTAGCCGAATATCCGAGACATCCATTATGGCACGTAGGAAAAAAATTTCCATCTAATGCTCCAAGTGTTTATTACAAATACAAATAAATTACAAAAATCAAGACCGGTGTGGCACTCCTGGAGACATACAAAAATAATCATATAGTCTAATAATTATTTGCAGATCAAAACTGGAAAATTTCGTCATCTCGAAAAGAAGAAGTTCAAATCCAAATAAACTGGTGGCTTCGGATCAGTAAGAGAAGGTAAACAGAATGTTTGGATTAGGTCCTTAAGTAATTGCCGAGACAAGAGCTGGTAGCATTTGAGATTCAGCGTGCCCTTCAACCCGTAAATCAACCCTTAAGTCTATTTTTTGAGGAATTTTCTCCGTCACTGGATTGCAAAGCCCCCCCCCCCTTCTTAACATGTGCCGAAAGGCGAAAGGGCTAGGATAATCCTGCAAAATCTAGACGGATCGGTATAATTGCGTTGCTCTAAGCTTAATTGGCTTTGCTGGTGTATATTTAGGTTAAATTTTCAAGTCAGCTAATGGTAAGCTTGTACTGTTATTAGCATGTTGAACTTTTCACCAATGAGTCACGGAACAGTGTAAATGTCATGTTGCGATATACGATGCCGTGTTGATAATCATGGGTAAGCTTTTGGATTCTTAAGTCCTTAGGTTGGTCACTACCGGCTGCCCCGGGGTGTTGTAAGACAACACACGTTTATCTTATTTGAGATATGCCCCACCATCTATGTGTATTTAGTTAGAGTTGACAGTTACCAATATCCGAATATCCACAGAAGAAGACGACGAAAAGTAAATACATAACAATAAGTATTTAGAAAACCGGATAGATTACTATATTTATTTATTAAGTTATAATTCGGATACTGATTACTGTCACTCTATTTAAATACTCATAGATGACGGGGCATATCTCAAATAACATAAATGTGTGTTGTTTTACGACAGTCCTCCCCTTTTAAAAGAAAAAATAATAGAGAACAACTAGTTACAAAAAATGAATTTTTCAACACTAACTACCTAACTCTTTATTTTTCTTCATCTTCTTCTGTGGATCATTTTGATATTGGTAAGAGCTTGGTCACACTGCGCTCAAAAAGCAGCCTATTCAACAAACAACTGAAAATCCCCAGGGGACGTGAGGTTTGATGGGCTTTGTGACAGCTTGGGAATAATGAGCAGACTGTAATTAGGAGTCAATTAGGGTTCCTGTAAAATAATTATACACACTTTTTTGCTCTAACTGATTTCCTGAATTTAAGACAACAGCATTCAGGATTAATTGTATCTTACATAGCGTTCCCACTGACGCGAATATTCGCAGAATAGCCCGATTATTCGTCGACCACAAATTTCGCGCCACAAAGCTACAAATTCGCTGCGATATTTCGGAGAATCGCTGTAGTTGGATAAATCCAACTACAGCTACAAAATCGCGCCACAAAAATCTTGGAAAGTGGGTTTAATTTTTGGAAAAATGATGTTAGCTGTCAAATTTCAGCCAGTTATATATCGAAAGAACAGTAAGAAACACAAGCAGAGGCATCTGGTCCTAAATTACCTGAAAGCATAGGAGAAAGTTGCGGATGGAAGGAAGGTAAGATCACTTTGAGACCAACAGCTAGGCTAGAATGGCATACTGTAGTCCTAAATACTGAAAGTTGACTGTAAATCATTCATCTTTAGAGCTGGCTTATTATGTATTTTGTCATTTTGGAGCATCTTAGCTGGGGTATGGTTACAACAGGGATGTGTGTAGGACTGTAGACTGTAGGTATGAGCCATGTCGTGTGTGAGCTGCTGTGATAAAATCTAATCTGGGCGAGAGACTGATCCTGCATAGGCTACCTGGCGCCTGGTGTCCTCTGTTCACCTTTTCCTTTTTTATTTTCCAGCTCTGCAGCTAGCCAGCTGTGAAACTTGTAGCCTAAGGATTTTTTTTTTAATTCACAACTTTCTGTGCAAATTTCCTGGCTGAATTGTTTACCCTAACCTAAATCAAAGGGTCGACAGATCAACTAGATTCTAGGTCAACGTTACAATTTTTTTTTAATTAGAAAAACTAATTGTAGGAGTGGTGTCCAACTTCGAATTTACACAACCTCGAACCTGGCTTAAAAAGGATGGAAGGAAATTTCAGTCAAGTCCTAACTGTCAAGAAGGAAATCCTGACTGACCCAGGACCTGTTTTAGACTGTAGAGAAGTTTCCTTGTAAGGTTTTCAGGCCAAGTTCGAGGTCATATAAATTCGAGGTTGGATACCCGATGACAAATTTGTAGCCTGCGTAGTTATGGTAGTAGTACAAAAAACTTGCGTGTAATACTATGTAATAGCAAAAAATACTATCATTTAATGTGCCTCAGACTGGTCCAATCTTATGTAGTAGTATCTAGTAGCATCCAGTCTTGACATAGTAGCATCCAGTCTTGCTAATAGTAGCATATAGGAGTATGCAGTAACACGGTAGCCTTGAAGTAGGAGCATGTAGTAGCATCGTTAGTACTGCATGCTAATTTTTCGTATTACTTCGTAGTACTAATCTGAGATAAATTTTTCATCGGGTACCCCTCCTGCAGAAGAAAACCAAACAATGTTGACTATAGGCTGAATTTAGGCCTAAATAAAAAACAGAGACCTTTGGTTGTGGCAAGATTATTCTTGCTGCTATTTGTGCTTGTTTTAGTCTAACTGTTAATCAGTTTATTGATAAAGCCTTATTTTTTAATACGCTAAATTACTTACAATTGTATGCAGACATGTCAGGCGTTTGTAGGCTATGCCACATAGCTAAGCAGCGATGTGTTTGCCGGCAAAGCAATTCATTCTCATAGGCTAACCTGGTTGCGTCCCCTTTGGTGTTCATTATTGTGTTTTTGTTGAAAGTTTCCACTGCATTTGTTTGCCACTGAGTATACCAGTTAAAGTAAATATACATTAAACATCTGTTATAATTAATTTAAATTTTATTAAAAGTAAAATTCCTCTGTGCTTGCAAAGTTTTTTGATAGTATCAACTAATAATGTGGTTGCTACTGATTTAAATATTATTTTCATTACAGGATGTTGGACGGATCAACTAGCCAAGGAGCAGCTCTGGTTTGCAGACAGTCAGAAAAGAAGTCTTACTGAACACTTTACAGTTTGCTCCAAACACTAGATAGTCTTCCTTTATCAGAGGCTACTGTCCTGGACAAGCTCAGTGATGCTTCTTAGAAAAGAAGTGATTGGCACTAAAGGGAACTAGCCTATTTAGTGACTACAACGACAACAACAGGATTTTCTTTGGCGTGAGGAGGCCAAACATCCTGATTTGTTTATCAAGAAGCTTCTCAAGCTGAAACCACTCGAAGAAGAGATTAAAGATGTAAGAACAATCCATTTGAGGAACATTGAAACTGAACCAGATTGAAATTGTGGCAGAGTGTACCAAACTTCGAATAAATGAGAAGTTTTTTGTTCTGTTTAAGCAGAATGTGGTACCGTAGCAATCTAAAATTTGGTGAAGAGTCAGTTGATGGCCACTTGCTTCCAGTTTACAGCAAGTATTGATGAAATTTGTCGGCAGTTTGGAAATTATTTCTTGAGTTGTCATTGATGATACAGGGCCATGCTTTAGGTTTCGAGACTGAAATTACTGAGCAGACAGATAAGATAATGAACTCGGACCCTGAAGGTACAGACAACTCAGTACTGATGGTCTGTTTCAATTAAGTGTATCTGATCAACAGCATTAACTGGATTCAGATCACAAAGGTTAATAGAGTTTCAACAGCATTGTCTGGTAAAAGGCAACAGGAACAACTAGTGACAAATGTGTAAGTATACTAATGAGTATACTAAATGGGAGCTGAAGTGGCTGCAATTAGCTGACGCAGCTTTTGATTTTTCAGTGTTGCTTGCCTTTTACAGCTTTCAGTGTGGGTGCAAGCTTAGGCCTCTTTACTGAACCTACTGATGTACTAAGATGGGTATTGGAATACAGCTTGTGTAACATAGAACAGAAGACAGTCATTTGTTCGACTACTGCAAGGGAGAGTCGTGGAATTAAGCATTCAAGTTATTATACTGTTTTTGTTCCAAGTTTATGAGTAAACCTGACCCTTTGCTTAGTTTTCAAAACCCTGAAGGAGTGTACTTTTTTCTATTTCTACAAACATTAACTACTAGGCTGATTTATCTGCATAAGTTCAAATCCTGTGCAATCATACCTGTAGTCGTGTTCACAAAATTACAAAAAGCACATTCGGAAACAAAAAAATATGTACGTTTTTTTTCAAGAATCACGGGCTTTTCCCTTTGTGTTTAGAAGGATATTTGCAAGTCAGAATCGGAATCAGCGTAGTAGGTTAGCTGGTCGTAGTAGGCTAACAATACAAACAGGAATTCCAAAGCCACGTTCGATTCATCAACAGTTATCTATTATTATCGACGACCAGCCGTAGATGTCGTTTTATTCAACTACGGCGTAGCGCTGTTGTTGTTTTATTTAAAGCTGTAGTCCTAGTTACTACTTTTTCGTTTTATGATGTCCGTCGAAGTTTTAGCGATGATGAAAATCGTTTGTCTGTTGTCGTTCGATTAGTTCGACGAAAAATTAAATTTCCGTTGAGAATGGCGTCATTTTCCGTGAAGAAAACGACTATTGACAATTTTAGGATAACGTAGGTGGATGACAGTTGGTGAATCTAACACGGCTCACGAGTTCAAGATGACATTTGTAGATGGTCAACTTCATGACTTCTTTGGCCCTCGCTTGGTTCAACTATCCACCCTGGACTCAGGTAGAGTGGTGGATAGACCCGCAATCCATCGTCAGAACCGTTACCCCAGATTGAGAATTTAGTCTTCATATTTTTATTATCGTACTGTCTTCGGTCCCAGACTAATGAGTAAAACCCGCATTTTGTTATTTTGAATTATTTGCCACCTTTTGTAGCTGAACCCAATCGTCCAGTGGGAACCCTGTTGCGATTTTGTAGCTGCTACAAAACTACAGCGAAAATGTAGCTCCGCACCCGACTCCTCTGTGTGAACGCACAGTTACTCTGTTTTCTACTTTTGCAACCCCAAAAGCCAGGAAATGAGCCGAGTGTGACCAAGCTGTAACTAAATACACAGAGATGGCGGGGCATATCTCAAATAACATCAAACGTTTGTTGTTTTACAACATGGGGTTCTAGGCAACTAGACATCTTAAAGGTTCACCGAAATCTAGATAAGAACCACTTTTCATCCGCTGTCCCCGCATAACGATTTTGTATGTGTGTGAAAGATTAATCAACCTTCAAATCTTTAGGTTGAACAACAATTCCAAACTGAGTTCTCCTTGCCGATGCAAACTCTCCGGCCTCTCCGGGTATTTAGCAGAAGAAAGGCAGAAGTGGTGTCACAGCTGTACCCAAGCTGTTCGCGGTGATTGATTGACACAGGACTCGAGTCGTTGAGTTTGATTCGTACGGACACGCTTACTCCTTCTTCTTGAGGATTGCTGGCGTGTTTTGGACTTAGTCACTTGCTAGTTCTGGAACTCTTCTGAACTATTCTGTATCCACACATCTAACAGCATCTTGATTTATTTTTTCGTTCGCAACATTCTAGAAGGAATAACGACGTCCTCGATAAAATTCAAATTTGGCGGCGTAACTCTGATTTTGTTCTGTCGGGACGTCGTCCATCTACTCTTGATCACTATGAAGAATGAAACAATCGCTAGGTGCCCAGCTAAGAGCCAGAAATATGATCGGTTTACATAGAGCGTGCCCGAGTTCAATCTTTGATCAGAAAATGCTGCATCAACTCTGCAATTTTTTTGACTTTTTGGTTTTGGACTAGAATTTTTTTGACATTTTATGTGCAATTAATGCCGCAAAAAATGTCACGAGAAATGTTACAACGATGCAGCATTTTATCCGGAGTTTTCAAAAGAAGCGGAAGGCGTTCTGAAGCAAAGATACAAACAAAATTAATAGTAAGAGATTTTCAAGGTTGAAAAGAGCCTGGAAATATTTACACATGGCGGTTTGAACTTTGAAGTAAAAAAAATAAACAAACATAAAATTATTTTGAATTGATATCAAACAAGGCCGTATCCAGGGGGGGGGGGTTAGGGGGCTTACCCCCCCCCCTCCGAAACTCATTTTTATAGGCTGTTCCCTCTCATTTATGTTTTTTTTTTTACTTTTTTGTCCGACCCGCAGGCTAAGCCCCCCCCCCGAAAGGCAAAACCCCTACCGAAATAAATTTCTGGATACGGGCCTGATATCAAACAATAGAAAATAATACGGTGCTCTTTTCACAGTGGATGACAGGAATAACTAGACCTACGTTGCCCGGGCAACGTGAAGTGTTGCGGCAACCTTTGTCCGGCTTCGCCGTCTAAAGTGTTGCGAGAGCAACACTTTGGTTTTGTTTCTTCGCTGTCGGTTAAATGCTGAAATTGTCAACTTATCGAAGCTTTTAAAACGGTATGTTCTAAAAAGAATAATCACATAATCAAAAGATGTTCTTTAGCGTTGTAAAACCAACAACAAAACAATATCGGAAGAAGGCTATCCGTAACGTTTCAGGATTAAAATACCATAGATGACACTATTAATTATTACAAAACTACTTTATTGTTTTACATTACCGTATCGTTTGTACCCGTTGCGTAAACAGTTAATCCTAGGTTATAGCGATAGACCATCGATACAAACTTTCTTACTGTCATATTTACAGAAATCGAATACAATGTGCACCAATTTTCAAAAATGTCTAGCCCCTCGTGCTTACTTACAAGTCCCTCTCCCGTGATTGACATCAAATTCACCGGAAACAAATAATGGATACACCAGCTATCAAGAGTTGCAAACCCCTCATCGCTGAAGATGATTATAGCATAAAAGCCGATTATTAAGCCGATTATTACATTAGAGTATCGTTTGTACCCGTTGCGTTAACAGTAAATCCTAGGTTACAGCGATAGACCAACGATACAAACTTTCTTACCGTCAGATCTATATAAATCGAATACAATTTGCAACAATTTGCACAAAATTCTAGCCCCTCGTGCACCGATTCTACTGACAAGTCCCTTTCCCGTGATAGACATCAAGTTCACCGGATAAAAATAATGGGTACACCGACTAGCAAAAGTTACAAACCCATAATCGCTGAAGATTTGTGTAGCATAACAGCCGATTATTACTTAAAAGTCCCTTGCAAGTTTTACATTTGGGAACCAAATTGTTCATCAAATGACAGGTGCGCCAACTAGC
Organism: Branchinecta lynchi; assembly: GCA_023053575.1. NCBI lineage: Eukaryota > Metazoa > Arthropoda > Branchiopoda > Anostraca > Branchinectidae > Branchinecta > Branchinecta lynchi. Next base: position 20,482,516 of record JAKZAP010000015.1, read on the forward strand.
GAGAGCTGCAAACCCCTCATTGCCGAAGATGATTATGAGCTAATAGTCACCTGTCGCGTACAAGTCCCCTAAAAGTCTCACAACTGGTATCGCCTATTTTTGGTTTCAGTGTGTATCTTACTACTGAAGTTGTCAACCCCTTGAAACTTTCAAACTGGTGTATCTCATAAAGGAATTTTTTTACCAAAAAATGGATGTCATATACTTTGATCAGCTCATCAGCGGCTATCGATTGCCGTCGAAGTCGAACTTTATCCTTTTCAATCGTAGATATCGTGACGGATGAAAACTTGGAACAATATCTTATATAATCTAGTTGATATTATAAAGCTATCCGTAACTTTTCAGGATTAAAATACCATAGATGACACTATTAATTATTACAAAATTACCTTATTGTTTTACATTACCGTATCGTTTGTACCCGTTGCGTAAATAGTTAATCCTAGGTTATAGCGATAGACCATCGATACAAACTTTCTTACTGTCATATTGTGTCACAATGTGCACCAATTTTCAAAAATTTCTAGCCCCTCGTGAACCGATTCTTACTTACAAGTCCGTCTCCCGTGATTGACATCAAATTCACCGGAAACAAATAATGGATATACCAGCTATCAAAAGTTGCAAGCCCCTCATCGCTGAAGATGATTATAGCATACGCTTTTTAAACGGGATGTTCTAAAAAAATTAATCATATGATCAAAAGGTATTCTTCAGCGTTGTAAAAACAACAACAAAATAATATAGGAAGAAGGGACTAAATTAACTTTGCAGTCAATTGTACTTTATCCTTTTCAATCGTAGACATCGTGACTTATATAATCTAGTTGGTAATAGAAAGCTATCCGTAACTTTTCAGGATTAAAATACCATAGATGACACTATTAATTATTATGAAACTACCTCATTGCTTTACATTTTCGTTTGTATCCGTTGTGTAAACAGTTAATCCTCGGTTACATTGATAGACCATCGACACAAACTTTCTTACCGTCAGATTTATAGAAATCGAATACAATGTGCACCCATTTGCAAAAATTCCTAACCCCTCGTGAACCGATTCCTACTTACAAGTCCCTCTCCCGTGATATACATTAAGTTAACCGGAAACAAATAATGGGTACACCAGCTAGCAAAAGCTGCAAACCCATCATCGCAGAAGATGATTGTAGCATAACAGCCGATTATTACTTACAAGTCCCTTGCATATCTTACCATTGGGAACCAAATTGTTCTTACCATCGACTACACCGGAAACAAATAAAATTCACCGGAAACAAATAATGGATACAACAGCTAGCAAAAGTTGCTAACCCCTCATCGCTGAAGATGATTATAGCATAAAAGCCGATTACTACTTACAAGTCCCATGCAAGTCTTACAATTAGGAACAAAATTGTTCTTACCATCGAATACACCTGAAACAAATAACAGGTATACCAACTAGCAAAAGCTGCAAACTCCTCATTGCCGAAGATGATTATGAGCTAACAGTCGACTGTTGCTTACAGTCAACTGTTGCTTAGAAGTCCCTTACATGTCTCACAACTGGTATCGACTATTTTTGGTTTCAGTGTGTACCTAACTCCTGAAGTTGTCAACCCCTTGAAACTTTCATTCTGGTTTATTTCATGAAGGATTTTTGTTAAAAAAAAATGGATGACATATACTTTGATCAGCTCACCAAGGGCTATCGATTGCCCTAACCACAACAAAAGAATATCGGAAAAAGGTACTAAATTGTCTTTGCAGTCGGTTGAACTTTATCCTTTTCAATCTTAGACATCGTGACGGAGGAAAACTTGGAACAATATCCTATATAATCTAGTTGGTATTATAAAGCTATCCGTAACTTTTTAGGATTAAAATACCATAGATGACACTATTAATTATTACAAAACTACCTTATTTTTTTACATTACCGTATCGTTTGTACCCGATGCGTAAACAGTAAATCCTAGGTTACAGATAGACCATCCATACAAACTTTCTTACCGTCAGATTTATATAAATCGAATACAATGTGCAACAATTTGCACAAATTTCTAGCCCCTCGTGCACCGGTTCTACTGATAAGTCCCTTTCCCGTGATAGACATCAAGCTCACCGGATAAAAATAATGGGTACACCGGCTAGCAAAAGTTGCAAACCCCTCATCGCTGAAGATTTTTGTAGCATAACAGCCGATTATTACTAACAAGTCCCTTGCATGTCTTACAATTGGGAACCAAGCTGTTCTTACCATCAAATGACAGGTACGACAACTAGCGAAAGCTGCAAACCCCTCAATGCCGAAGATGATTATGAGGTAACAGTCGACTGTCGCGTACAAGTCCCCTACATGTCTCACAACTGGTATCGCCTATTTTCGGTTTCGGTGTGTACCGTACTACTGAAGTTGTCAACCCCTTGAAACTTTCAAACTGGTGTATTTCATGACGGAATTTTTGTGCCAAAAAATGGATGACATATACTTTGATCAGCTCATCAGCGGCTATCGATTGCCGTCGACAAAAAAATTCTACCTGTCTTAGTTCAAAAGTTGACTTTTTTGCCGTAGGCCAACTTTCTAACGTAACCACTTAGAAAGGAGCAAAGGATAAGCTCTAGTTTCTTTAGTAATGAGAGTTCATCTGATACCATTTCTCTACCGCAAACCCAAGTGCAAAAAAACGAATGATAAACTCAGCTGAAATCGCGTACACAAATGGATAGTTGCGTAAACAGTTAATCCTAGGTTACAGCGATAGACCATCGATACAAACTTTCTACCGTCAGGTTTATAGAAATCGATTACAATGTGCACCAATTTACAAAAGTTCTAGCCCCTCGTGAACCGATTCTTACTTACAAGTCTCTCTCCCGTGATAGACATCAAGTTCACCGGATAAAAATAATGGGTACACTAGCGAGCAGAAGTTGTAAACCCCTCATCCCTGAAGATGATTGTAGCATACAATGTGCACCCAATTGCAAAAATTCCTAGCCACTCGTGAACCGATTCCTACTTACAAGTCCCTCTCCCGTGATATACATTAACCCTTAAACGAAAACAAATAATGGGTACACCAGCTAGCAAAAGTTGCAAACCCATCATCGCAGAAGATGATTGTAGCATAACAGCCGATTATTACTTACAAGTCCCTTGCATATCTTACCATTGGGAACCAAATTGTTCTTACCATCGAATACACCGGAAACAAATAACAGGTACACCAACTAGCAAAAGCGGCAAACCCCTCATTACCAAAGATGATTATGAGCCAACAGTCGACTGTTGCTTAAAAGTCCCCTACATGTCTCATAACAGGTATCGCCTATTTTTGTTTTCGTGTACCTTACTACTGAAGTTGTCAACCCCTTTGAAATTTTCAAACTGGTGTATCTCATGAAGGAATTTTTGTACCAAAAAATGGATGACATATACTTTGATCAGCTCATCAATGGCTATCGATTGCCGTCGAAAAAAAAATTCTACCTGTCTTAGTTCAAAAGTTGACTTTTTTGCCGTAGGCCAACTTTCTAACGTCACGACTTAGAAAGGAGCAAAGGATAAGCTCTAGTTTCTTTAGCAATGAGAGAACTTTTAAAGTTTAAGGGGCACATCTGATACCGTTACTCTACCGCAAACCCAAGTGCAAAAAAAAATTTTTATAAACTCAGCTGGAATCGTCGCAGACATGGACAGAAACAATAGATGGCAGCACTTTCGGACCCGTGGGAAAAAGCCACTTTTTTGTCTCTGTAGATTTTTCTATTTATCACTCAAAGAAGATATGTTGGCTGTAGGGCCGGGTAACTGCCGCATATATTTAACACTTATAGATTTTAGTCCATCTTCAATTTGAAACTGGTGCCTGCCTGCTAGCGTGCTAGAACGGAGCTTTCCACTCGAAAGCAGAAACATGGTTTGATGAAACGAAAGGTTCGCTACACAACTTGAGATGGTCCTCTCCGACATAGGCTATACAACTCCACTTCACTTCGTAAACCGTAGGCTCTGGCTCGATGACAAGCAAAAACCATCCTTATTGGCCCCAGGCAAGAGTTCTACGGAGCTTTCCAAAATGTAATGTCATATTCATCAATCCGGCCTAAGGTACACACTTTCCGTAAAAACCGCACAGGTTAGACTCTTCCCAGTTACCAGGAATAAAATGAAATCGGAGTCATAGGAAAAAAAACAAAAAAAAACAGGACAAAACCAAAGTGTTGCTCTCGCAACACAATTACTTAAATTATTATCTACAAGCAAAAAATAATAAATATTATGTATGAAATAGAAATAAATTAGGATGATTCTACCTTTTCTCAAAATCCTGGGAAGCTTGATAGAAAAATCAACCTCTGTTTAGACTTGTCTGAAAGACTTTAAACTGAAATGCCCCGAAACTCCTCAGTTTGACCTTATTCCCCAAACAACAGTCAGCTTACTGTACCCAGAGTCATCAAAGGTCATATTCTAAATGAAGTATCATCAGTGTTGCCACATGTCGCACGATAGTATGAATGTTTACTCTATTTTGTTGTTGTCACTCTTGTCTTACGTAGGACATAAAAATCACTCGATTTCAGATTCCGTCCAAACGTGTCTCTTTTGCAGCAGGGATTCCGACAAGAAGTGACTATTTCACGTTTTTTCGTGAAAATAAAATCTAGATGGGTGGTTTTTGGAGAGGCGATTCCGACCAAAAGTTACCATTTCAAGTTTTTTCGTAAAAAAATTTCACTTCCAATTCACTCTCTGTTTTGGGCCATCAGTTTATAATGCAGTTTATAATGCCCCGTCAGTGGCCGCCATGAAATACGTGCCGATTTTCAACCGCTAATTGTGAGCGAAAATCATCGAGCATCCACCGATTTTTCACTCCCGTGTGCTCGAAATTGCTGCTATTTTGCTGCTGACACGCAAAATCTCCACTTTTCACAGAAGAAATGAAACTATCTTTCGGAAACTTTCGCGAAATTAATTGCAGAATTCATTCTGAAATTGTCCTCGGCATCTCGATTCAGACAAGCTTACAGGATTTGAGTCAGTTTTGAGGATTCGTTTGGGTAACGTTTCTCGTTGTTAGGTAGGATCACTGGCGTATTTTAGACTGGTCATATGGATTATACTCTATACATAAGACTAAGTTCAAAATCGGCTAGAACGATGACTCAAATAATATGTAAACCAATCATGAACGTGTGTTGGGGACAGCTGCGGTGACCATGGTCACCGCAGTTGTTTTTGATGTGGTTGCCACATCAAAAATATTTAGAGAGTGACTTTTGGCCCAAAACAGAGAGTGAATTGGAAGTGAAATGTTTTTTTCCGAAAAACGTGAAATGGTAACCTTTGATCGGAATCGCCTCTCCAAAAACCGCGCATGTTAATTTTATGTTCTTGAAAAAACGTGAAATAGTTACTTCTTTTAGGATCCCTGCTGCAAAAGGGATATATTTGGACGCAATCTGAAATAGAGTGATTCTTATATCCTACGTAGGACAAGAGTGACAAAAACAAAATAGAGTGAAAGTTCACACTATCATGCGACATGCGGCAACCCTGGTCGTGACGTTTCTCGCTCCTCCTTTAGGCACACGGCGGTTCTGTGTCGGCAAGGAGAGTTAAGCGGGAACTCCAGCGGCAATCGTAAGTCCGTCGTAACCGTGCTCGTCCGGACCCCGCGTGTTCTTATTTGGGAAGCCGCCACAATGTCAGCTTCCGAAAGCTTCCGATTGCCAATGGAGGACCCACTTTGACCATCAAGAGTATTCACAACATTACAAGAGCTTTTCGTAAGACAAAAGAAAATCCCTCAGTAGGGTCAATATAATCTAGAATTTTCAAATATAACAAACAAAAATAAACTGGATTTCATTCGGAAGCATTTTCACATTCGTAATGTCTAGATCATCAACTTTCAAAATGCACATGCGGAGGGTGTGACTAGCCAAAAATGTTTTGGGGGAGGGGGCACGGTATTTACCGACTGACCGATCATTTTTACCCATTGCTTTTGCAGAAAAACTACTTTTTCAAGAAATAACGACAGTTTCGACGAAAAATCGGCTGGTTTTCAGAAAAACTGACTTTGAAAAAATATTATATTGCTGAAAAATATACTAATTTTCAGAAAAAACTACTGTTTTCATGAAAAATGCAACTGTTTCTTACGAAAAAACTGTTGCAACTGTTTCTTAAGGAGCTTCGCGCCAATTGTGTTATTTCTTACCGACTGTCCGACCACATTGGGGCGTTACACCCCCACCTCCCGTCAAAGTAGCACTCAACACAACAACCAAAGAGAAGGAAACTATTTAGCTTGTATATCAACAAAAACTAAAAATAAAACAGATGAATATTTTTAATGTCTTTATTTCTTTCAGTACATACTTTTTAACATGTCTGCTTACATTTTCAATAAGAAAAGGTGGGTCTGCTAGGGTCAATGAATACTATTAGACCTGCAGCCAGGGTGTGCTCTAACCAAGGATGCGCCTACACATTGTTCAATTCAATTGATCAGTCGGTTAATACTCAAACTCCTGTCATTGGCTGATTTCAGTCATTCGGGTTTCGACTCAGTAAAGGTTAATACGCCTTTTGTATAATTCAATGACGAATTGCAGTCAGATGCGTTAGAGAAACAACAACAATCACGCCGTAGATCTTGGTGTAAGTTATCTGAAGGGGGAATAAGCAATTAGGCTTTAGGCTGATACGAGCAATTAGCACTGAAGTCGGAAGCTAGGATGAACTTTGAAAGAATAGAGCACACATAGAGGCAGGGGCACTTTCAACAGTTTATAACATTGCCAGGCCTATGAGGAATTGAAAATGGCCAAACAAACCTGGATAAACGTACGCTAGCTGATTACCAGCTAGCGATTTTTGTTTTTCAAAGTGTAAATAAGGTAAGCCCTGAGTACTTTTATGATTTTTTTTAACACTAACTCGTTTTATCACCCTTATTTTACCCGACATTCAGAGGATTTAGCTCACGAGAGAAGAAACACAACAAGAGCAGGATTTGTTCTCAGGAACATAGGTGTGAGCGTCTGGAATGACCTTCCAGAATCGGTCAGAGAGGCTGTAAGTCTGGCATCATTCAAGAGAATGGTTAAATCCCATTATTTGAAAAGGAAAGAAGTGTGATAAGAGGAAACGGTATTTATTTAAAAAAAAAAAAAAATATCCCCCCAGGGGGGGAGGCAATGAGGGAATGATATAGCGGCTTCATGGTGGTTAGAATTACGGCCACAATCAGGATTCTTTTGTCTTAAAAGTGGCCGCTAATGGTAAATTGTTTGCTTAAATTATGTGTTTTTGATGAAATTATATTTTTTTTTAAAATGTTATGTTATGTGACACCAAGAAGTATCGTGTCGTTGTTTACTTTTATACTAGCACATCTAGCAGCAAAAAAATAACTGAATCGGAAGGGATATTATGAAAGGCGTATTCACTGTGTTTTGGGTCTCGCTGTATCTCCATTTGTTTCATATTGTTGTCGAGTGTAAATATACATCCCTATTTTTCTAAGATTGTTTAATGAGGTGGACTTTATTTTAGAGTTAAAGCAAAAATTCGGGTAGTGTGCGCGTGACTTTCAGAGTTAAATATGGTTCACCCCGCTTCAGAAGCATGTATATAGAGATATTGCCGCATAACAGACCTAGTTGATAATTCAATTCAATTCTTTAAGATCTAAAAAAAGATAACGCACAAGCCGATGGGTTGTTTTTGCGTCAAAACATAACGTCATAACATAAGGATCTACGAGCATACAGTTAATAAAATACGAATAACACACAAATTAACGTTCGAAAAGTGCTCCGAGAAACGAACAAACGAGGGGACGAAACTCTGAGCATACCTGGCTCGCAAAACTACCACCGGCTCTAAACAAGGCACAGGGTCGGCAGCTTGACGAGGAAGACGAATTCGGGAGGGGAGAAAATCAGGGGGGGGGGGGGGGGTATATATGAAGTAAAACGGGTTTTGGATTATAGATATACCGAACTGCAGACAAAGTTGAAGTCGGCGGCATGAAAGGATGTCTCATTGTGTTGCGAGAGCAACACTTTGGTTTTGTCCTCGTTTTTTTTTTTTTTTTTTTTTTTTTCCTATGACTCCGATTTCATTTTATTCCTGGTAACTGAGAAGGGTCTAACCTGTGCGGTTTTTACGGAAAGTGTGGACCTTAGGCCGGATTGATGAATATGACATTACATTTTGGAAAGCTCCGTAGAACTCTTGCCTGGGGCCAATAAGGATGGTTTTTGCTTGTCCTCGAGCCAGAGCCTACGGTTTGCGAAGTGAAGTGGAGTTGTATAGCCTATGTCAGAGAGGACTATCTGAAGTTGTGTAGCGAACCTTTCGTTTCATCAAAAGATGTTTCTGCTTTCGAGTGGAAAGCTCCGTTCTAGCACGCAAGCAGGCAGGCACCAGTTTCAAATTGAAGATGGACTAAAATCTATAAGTGTTAAATATATTTGGCAGTTACCCGGCCCCACAGCCAACATATCTTCTTTGAGTGATAAATAGAAAAATCTACAGAGACAAAAAAGTGGCTTTTTCCCACGGGTCCGAAAGTGCTGCCATCTATTGTTTCTGTCCATGTCTGCGACAATTTCAGCTGAGTTTATAATTTTTTTTTTTTGCACTTTGGTTTGTGGTAGATAACGGTATCAGATGTGCCTCTTAAACTTTAAAAGTTCTCTCATTGCTAAAGAAACTAGAGCTTATCCTTTGCTCCTTTCTAAGTCGTGACGTTAGAAAGTTGGCCTACGGCAAAAAAGTCAACTTTTGAACTAAGACAGGTAGAATTTTTTTTTCGACGGCAATCGATAGCCATTGATGAGCTGATCAAAGTATGTGTCATCCATTTTTTGATACAAAAATTCCTTCATGAGATACACCAGTTTGAAAATTTCAAAGGGGTTGACAACTTCATAGTAAGGTACATTGAAACCAAAAATAGGCGATACCAGTTATGATACATACAGGGGACTTTTAAGAAACAGTCGACTGTTAGCCCATAATCATCTTCGGTAATGAGGGGTTTGCAGCTTTTGCTAGTTGGTATACCTGTTATTTGTTTCCGGTGTATTCGATGGTAAGAACAATTTGGTTCCCAATGGTAAGATATGCAAGGGACTTGTAAGTAATGATCGGCAGTTATGCTACAATCATCTTCTGCGATGATGGGTTTGCAGCTTTTGCTAGCTGGTGTACCCACTATTTGTTTCCGGTTAACTTAATGTATATCACGGGAGAGGGACTTGTAAGTAGGAATCGGTTCACGAGGGGCTAGGAATTTTTGCAAATGGGTGCACATTGTATTCGATTTCTATAAATCTGACGGTAAGAAAGTTTGTGTTGATGGTCTATCAATGTAACCGAGGATTAACTGTTTACACAACGGATACAAACGAAAATGTAAAGCAATGAGGTAGTTTCATAATAATTAATAGTGTCATCTATGGTATTTTAATCCTGAAAAGTTACGGATAGCTTTCTATTACCAACTAGATTATATACGATATTGTTCCAAGTTTTCATCCGTCACGATGTCTACGATTGAAAAGGATAAAGTACAACTGACTGCAAAGTTAATTTAGTCCCTTCTTCCTATATTATTTTGTTGTTGTTTTTACAACGCTGAAGAATACCTTTTGATCATATGATTAATTTTTTTAGAACATCCCGTTTAAAAAGCTTATGCAATAATCATCTTCAGCGATGAGGGGCTTGCAACTTTTGATAGCTGGTGTATCCATTATTTGTTTCCGGTGAATTTGATGTCAATAACGGGAGACCGACTTGTAAGTAAGAATCGGTTTACGAGGGACTAGAAATTTTTGAAAATTGGTACATATTGTATTCGATTTCTGTAAATATGACAGTAAGAAAGTTTTTTATCGATGGTCTATTGCTATAACCTAGGATTAACTGTTTACGCAACGGGTACAAACGATACTGTAATGTAAAACAAGGTAGTTTCGTAATAATTAATAGTGTCATCTATCGTATTTTAATCCTAAAAAGTTACGGATAGCTTTATAATACCAACTAGATTATATAGGATATTATTCCAAGTTTTCATCCGTCACGATGTCTACGATTGAAAAGGATAAAGTTCAACTGACTGCAAAGTCAATTTAGTCCCTTTTTCCGATATGCTTTTGTTGTGGTTAGGGCAATCGATGGCCCTTGAAGAGCTGATCAAAATATATGCCATCCATTCTTTTGAACAAAAATCCTTCATGAGATAAACCAGTTTGAAAGTTTCAAGGGGTTGACAACTTCAGGAGTAAGGTACACACTGAAACCAAAAATAGGCGATACCAGTTGTGAGACATGTAAGGGACTTGTAAGCAACAGTCGACTGTAAGCAACAGTCGACTGTTAGCTCATAATCATCTTCGGCAACGAGGAGTTTGCAGCTTTTGCTAGCTGGTATACCTGTTATTTGTCTCAGGTGTATTCGATGGTAAGAACAATTTTGTTCCCAATTGTAAGACATGCATGGGACTTGTAAGTAATAATCAGCTTTTATGCTATAATCATCTTCAGCGATGAGGGGTTTGCAACTTTTGATAGCTGGTGTTTCCGGTGAATTTGATGTCAATCACGGGAGACAGTCTTGTAAGTAAGATCGGTTCACGAGGGGCTAGGAATTTTTGAAAATTGGTGCACATTGTATTCGATTTCTGTAAATATGACAGTAAGAAAGTTTGTATCGATGGTCTATCGCTATAACCTAGGATTAACTGTTTACGCAACGGGTACAAACGATACGGTAATGTAAAACAATAAGGTAGTTTTGTAATAATTAATAGTGTCATCTATGGTATTTTAATCCTGAAACGTTACGGATAGCCTTCTTCCGATATTGTTTTGTTGTTGGTTCTAGAACGCTAAAGAACAGCTTTTGATTATGTGATTATTCTTTTTAGAACATACCGTTTTAAATGACAATTTCAGCATTTAACCGACAGCGAAGAAACAAAACCAAAGTGTTGCTCTCGCAACACTTTAGCCGGCGAAGCCGGACAAAGGTTGCCGCAACACTTCACGTTGCCCGGGCAACGTAGGTCTAGTTTATGCTTTAGGAGTTAAATGTGTGGGACTTTCGGAGCTTTAGATGTAACAAGCAACGCTCTATACTGTATCCTCTCAAGCAAATCCGACTGTGCCTGGGTCAGACCTAAATGCCAGACCGGACATCCCTATTCTAGGTTAGAACGGATGAAAGAGATCTAAATGCGTAGTAAATGGGAAGATGGAACACCGTAACGGGGCAAAAGTTTAAGGTAGCTTACAGCCGCGTTAGATTATACACCATTCATAAAATCCTTACCTCCCCCCTTGGCATCGGAATAGAGTAATTATTCGTAAGTTCGGTGCTCGAGATATTTCGGAGAAACTACTAATGCTACACAGGAGGCTGTCGGGTTCAGCCTACTGGTTTTCACCACACCAATCCCTGACACCCCTGTTTATTTGCTAGTTGATTACAGGTCTATTTCCTTCCCCACGTTGACCCTGAAGATTGACAGCCAGCTTTTTTAAGCATACTCTAAACCTTAAGGATACCCTGGCTCATAGTGAGCCAGCTACAAAGAGTGACGAATTACTCTAAAGAATTGAAATTTATTTCTTCAGATTGTGAGTAATGTTGACTAGCGTTACGATTTCGCAGTATAATAGGTATAGTTTGTTTGCTCTTAGTAAGCCGTACCCGATCCACACTCACCAAAAATGTCTGTAAGCTGTCATCGGAACTTCTCAAAATTGGTCTTGAAGTTAACCTCTCAAAATGTGAGTACCTGCATTTCAACCCTTCGTCAAATCGTTTGAATGCTAAAGCTTCTATCTGTCTTGGATCGTTCGTCGTCATATCAACAGAACCTCTACGATGGCTTGGCATAACATTCAAATCCTCGTTGTCAAAATTTTGCTCTTCGGTTGTTCAAGAAGTTTCTAGATCATCCGTACCGCCTATGGGCGCATCGTCCCCAACCGGGGGCGCTATAATCGTAAAGCTTTGGGAAAATTGTACAGCACCCTCTGCGCTCCTTCTATACTATTTCGTTCTGGTATCACTCATGTTCTGCGAAAGAAGGAGATAAAAAAGATGAGATCATGTTATTTTAAATATGCAAAGCACCTGCTCCACTTGTCGAAATTATGCCATAACCATACTTTGACGGAGAAGTTCAAAATTCAAGATGCAAGTGCTACCCTTTTGGATGTTTCTTCGTCGCTATAAAAAATCATTGACAACAGAACCCAACCAGCGCACGACCTTCTACACTGCTTCCTGGCCGACGATTGAAATTAAGTGTCTTTTTGTGTATGTTTATGTGTTTTATTTACTTTCTTCATTTACTCCGCTTTCTGAAAACGGCGGGTTATAAATAAATTACTTACTTAGTTATTTTCGCAATACTTATCCGGATCGTCCCTTGCCCATCTGTCGTTATCAGCGGTTGGGAAGGAAATTCTACCTTATGGCATCAGTAGGACAGAAGGCAGAGCAACTCTGTGAAAAGTGGGGGAGGTCAGGACTCGTGTAAAGATGGCTCAGATATGTCATTCCGGTCTGATTGAATTGATAAGGGAGTAGAGGAGCCTTTGGGTAGGGCTGATGGTATCTCGCGTCGGTAAAATGACGTAGGTTAAATGACGGTTGCGTTGAGGGTGGTGCGTTAAATGATGGATCAGTGCATTATTGATGGGTGAACTGATGATTGGAGGGACGGTGTGTGTCCCAAACGGCGGTTAGCCAATTGGTGGGTCGGAAAACTGACGGATGCATGGATTGGCGTGTTAGATTTTTTCTAGTAGACATGTCTTTTTGGCACCAATCAGTGACGGTCCATACATAAGGTAGCCTAACAGCACAGGAGAGGTTTTTTTCATTTTTCTATTGATTCAGTTTAACTTTATTGACACCGTTAATTTTTCATTCTCTGCACGGTTGTGGATTTCGAGTGTTTGATTATGCCGTGGAAAGTACAAAACCTCCACAATATATTATTTGAAACAGTTCAGTGATTGAAAGGAAGTGCCCAAATCCACAAACCAAAATAAGTTATATTTCATGGTGCTAGACGTGAAAGACAGCTGAGAACTATTCTAGCAATATTTCGGCCCTATTTGCAATGGTCCTGTTCAGGATCAGTCTAGAAAAAAATGAGTCTGCTATAAAACAGACGAAATTTCTAGAAACTATAAATATCTACAAATTAGGCTACCATATTAACGCACAATTTGAATTATTTGAAAACTGGGAAACTAGGCTCAGTTCTTAAAAAATATCCACGGCTTTGGCTGTTTAAAGCCTTTCCCCAGGTCCATTGACCGGTTTTACGCATCGATAGTATGATATGCTGACACTTATGGAGAGCATAATACGCATGGAAAATAGTAAATTGTGGCAGGTGCAAATTAGTGAAGTAGGCTATCGTTGACTGGCTCAGAACGTGACACATTAAACTGGGGTGTCCGGGCTAAAAAATTAACTAAGACAGTTACGGGAGTGGATTCCTCAATAAATTACCACATTTCGATCAATCCTTGAAGAAGCGAGTTATAGTCTCTCCAGACTATTAGCAACTAGTATTGGATTTCGAGCGAGAAATATATCTTCCACGGTATAAATGGGGATCGGGGATGTCTATCGACCAAAACCTCTTCTGAATCTGCCATAATGGGTTTAGACTACCGTTCCCTCTTAATAAAAATAACAAATTATATTTGAAGGCGCTAGTCTGGTGCCAGGAAAGACAGCTGAGACTAATCCAGCAGCATTTCAGGCCTTTTCGCATGGGTCCTGTTCAGACTCATCAAAGAAATAATGCTATAAAACTAACGAAATTTCCAGAAACTGTAAATATCCTATTGTGATATTTACAGTGAGGGAGTTTTTATTAAATATTCTTTGAGCCCAAGCTGACTTTGAAACATTTATTAAAACAATGTTTACAACGGATACGTCAGCTATGATTCTTCATCAGCGATATTTTGGCCCTTCTTGGCAAGGGTCCTCGTCAGGCTGTCAATCCTCTGGTTAAACTTCGGGGAAGGAAACAAACCTGTAATCCTTGCCAAGAACGGCCGAAATATCGCTGATGAAGAATCATAGCTCAAGTATCCGTTGTAAACATTGTTTGAATAAGAGATTTTATTGATAAAGCAGAATCAACCGGGGCCTTTCCGTAAGGCTTTCACCTCTCCTAAAGAACGACCACACAATAAGAGTCAATACTCTTGATGACTAATTCTCCTTGCCGATGCAAAATCGCCGTGTACCTAGCGAAAGAGCCGGAAGCGGCACCCTGGCGGCATGACAGCTGTCCCCAGCGATCGCGTGATTGACTGACACAGGATTTGAGTTGTTGTTTTTGAATCACTAGTGAGACGTTTTCTCATTCTTCCTGAGGATCGCTGACGTTTTTTGGACTATAGGACTATAGATGGAGTATAGGTATGTATTTCTCGAGGGCGTTACCCACTCCCCGGCACATGCTGTATACGGTTTTCCGGCACCGGTCAGAGCCGACCAAAACAAGCGGTGCCGGCAATGTTGCCAGCCATAAATTAGGAGTTTCTCGTTTCCAAAGGAGCTAATTCTGAGGTTCTAACACGTGGCAACCTCTGCCAGCTGGTAAAAGCCTTTTCCGGAATCGACCGGGCACCGGACACCTTTTACACACTAAAATCGAGGTTTGTTAACCCCTCGGCACTTTATACCATGACAAAGAAATAAAATAATAATTAAAATTCCCCGTTCTTACCTACTCTTATCGACACGCGTCACAGTATCCAAAATATCAACAACATGTAAGAATTTGAACCGGGTGAAAGAGCACAGTATTTTGACTGACAAAAGAACTCACGATCTTCGCCTGTGACGTAATCCACTGCTGCCCAAAAGGTGTTTCGTACTGGAACAGGTTTTCATTCGGCCGTTACTTGCTAAAAACCACGATTTGCAAATAGGCAACATTGGTACAGTTGGATAATATGCAGGGTTGTCACGAATAGTACATTGTAAAAAGTTTCTCCGAATAAGGATGCAGTATTTGCTATTGGGATTGATCTTACCTCTAAAAAATCAATACGAATTAGGGGTAATCTTATCTCAATAAAGACATGATTAATCCCTGTAGAAAATACTGCAAAACTTTTTTTTACAGTGTACGTGGGTGATAGACTTGACACAATTTACGAAAAGTAACCTGCGCGTTTAAACTTCAACCGAATAGGGCATAGGTCCGACAGTTTAGCCACGCTTAACTTATTTACTCGAATAAGCATGAAAAGCCGATAAAAAAAAATACCTTACTTCGTTGTCCGCTACCCACAGATAGTTGATTCCATCGACTGAACTTACTCTTTCGGCTTTGTGGTACTTCTATTTGCGTGTTCCTGAATGCTTGAAATAATCAGCAACTACAAAGATAAGCCGTTGCCGAAAAATAACACATAGAACAAAAGCCGTATCATCACTCTCTCACTCCCTTCAGAGGAGTTGCTTCATCCAATATTCCGAGCTTAGCGTCCGTAACATATTTGATGTCGCATCAGCATCGTGCCGTCAATCCAGTTTACGGGAATAATTAGTGTTACCCTTGGTTCACACTGCTGCTTCGTGTGCGACACGATTTTTTCTTTGATGTTCCGACGTGCGACAGAATCGCATGGACATTCCCACTACCACGCAGACGCAAATGGAAAACCAAATTTTTCGAAGAGATTATTCTGCAAAAGGACACAGACACCTTTGGGGAAACAGAGTCTGAAGATGCTGGGAGATTGCCATCTGAATACCACCCGTCATTAGGAATTTTCAGTCAAACCCCCATATGTCATCTTGTTCAAAACAGGTTAATGCAAGTTTATTCAGAAGATATTTTGCATTCAGCCATCCTAGGATTACAGTCAGACCAAGGTAGAGCAATTTTTAGTCTTGAAAATTAACTAGTCTTTGTTTTTTCTTTTCTTTCCCTCAAGAACGGCATGCGTTATGTCGGACCAGTTGAAATGTTTCAACGCATCCGACACTGCGACAAAACGCAAAGTTCTGCGTTGCTTGTCGCACGATTTGTGTCGGATGTCGAATGACGCAGAATTTTGCGCGAAATCGCAGCAGTGCGAACCATGGGTTGGAGAACTAGATTGTTGCGTCTCAGCCCTAACCAGTTAAATTTTAAGTACAAATCTGAAGTGCTTTTCCCAATACTGCTAAAACCAACCTTTTGGTCTTTACCGGCTGCTATTCATTTTATAGGCACATAATTAGCTGGAGGAACAGTGCTCTCCAGATATGCATTTGAGTAGTAGTAGTGTTTTAACGCCACCGCGGTTTTCCGCCACCATATTTTTTCCGCCACCTTTTAATTCAGGCAGCGCAGGTAGCCTGCACAGGTAGTTTCAGATTTAAATCTTTAAATGTGAAAAGGGTGTTTACCGCCACCCAGGAAATCTTACATCCCTAAGAGGACTAGTTCCTATAGAGGGTAGGGTCAAATCTTGTCGGACCTAAGATTCTGATGGGGTGTCGAGCGCCAGCCGGATTAAGTATCACAGCGATTAAGGGCTCTCGGCCAAACCTGCTCCAAAACGTCGCAGCAAAGTTTACAGAGAACTTTACTGCAGGAGAGGCTACTGAAAGTTAAAATTACGTATCAAGAAGGAAAGTATTCAAGAGAAGCACTTCTGATGACGATTCCTCACCTTTTGAGATTTGAATAGTTTGGAGTCCTTGAGTTGTTGAAGTTGTACAGTTTCTTTAGTTGGACTTAAAAAAATAAGTATTTGAAACGTTAAGCTCAGTCTTCGTATTAGATAGGATTAATGTAGAGTTAGCGTTGGTGGCGGTAAACCCCTCTTCGCATTTAACGATTTAGATCTCGGATTCATGAACCAGCTGTGGTATTTTTATATTATGTTTTGTATAGAAGTCTTATGTTACTTTTTGTAGGTAGCCTGGGTCAATAAATCTAATAAATAGACGACCATTACATGGTGTCAGAAGTGGGCGGATAGCAATGGACGTCCTTCAGCCATAAATAAACTGGGAGGCCAACTCCTTTTCAGAGGAAAAAAGACAGTGTGCCTACCTACTTATCTGGGTAGGAGCAAAAGGTCGGGAAATATTCAACACCTTCAATGTTGCTGGTGAAGAGTCGAGTAAAATCGAACCCTACCTTGCAAAATTCAAAGCATATACTTCACCACAGAAGAACACAGTTTTTGCACGATATCTGTTCCAGAAGCGAACCTGCACTAATGAGTTGGCGGAAAACATACGGTGGCGGTGGACCTACCAAAATGTACCCTTTCGTCTGACCCAACTAATCCTCTTGATGATGAAAGATTTCCTGGGTAGCGGAAAACATACAGTGGCGCTTGAGCACGGTGGCGTTAGGACACCCACTTCATTTGAGTAGGTTTTCTCATAATTATGTATCTTAATTCTACAGATACGATTTCTCCGCTAGATTTTGATACTTACAACTCTTTGTGGTTCCTTTTAAAAGACGGTGACGTAAAAACCGTTGCATCCATCAACGCCAAATCTTGTTTTGAAATTTGTATGGCACTCGAGCATACTGAAGTGCCATATTGTGATCGTAATGTCTGTTGGTATGTCAATACCATGTTTGCTAGTTTGGGCACTTCCACATAAGTTAGAATGATGAAACTTGGCAGGCGTATCAGAGACCTGACCAGATTGGCTTGGAAATAGTCAGTTCCCCGATCCAATCATCGTAGAAACCGTTGCATCCATCAATGCCAAATCTTGTTTTGTAATTTGTATGGCACTCGAGCATACTGAAGTGCCATATTGTGATCGTAATGTCTGTCGGTATGTCAATACCTGTTTTACTAGTTTGGGCACTTCCACATAAGTCAGAATGACTAAACTTGGCAGGCGTATCAGGGACCTGACCAGATTGGCTTTGAAATAGTCACTTCCGCGATCCAATCATCGTGGGGGAGTAGAGGGATCGAAATCCGGAATATAGTTGCATCCACAACTTTCCAATAGGTAATTGGCTGTGAATGAAACTTAACAAGTGGCAAGACCTATTGTCTCAGATGTTGCATTTCAAGTTGTGACCTGGTCCGAGAACTGTGGAGAGAGCTGTAGTGGGGCATCGTAAATTTCGTGAAACGCTTAGAGTGGAGGGATCGTGATGTCTATTGTTGGGAAGAACAATAATACATCCTAGATACGTTATTGATATCAGGGTCAGATCGGGGCTTTGCGAGAGTAGCTGGGGGAGTTTTCCCTGAATTCCCGTTATCGCTAGTTAGTGTACATCCTGGTGTGCTCGGACGATGAAACTTGGCAGGCGTATGAAGGACCTGACCAGATTTACTTGGAAATAATAAGTATTCCGATCTGATCATCGTGTTGGGGGGGATGGTGGAGGGGGGCGGGATCTAATTCGGAATCTAGTATCATACCTAACTTCCGATTATCACGAAGTAAATACAACATAAACAGCCAATTTGAGAGAAACAGGGCTCGAGGCCAAACAGGTAATCGGATGTAAGTGAACTTGACAAGTGGCAAGAGCAAATGTCTCAGATGTTCCATTTCAACTTCCGAGTCGAATAACAATCACACCTGAGATCTGGGGATAAGTTATCTGACGGTTGAACGAGCGATTAGGCTTTCGCTTCGTATCGAGTCGTGCATTAGCCCAGTAGAAAAGACAGCCAGCCCTCAACCCTGAAGTAGGAAGCCAGAAATGACAAACTTAATGACGCTTGACAGACCAGAGTCGGTTAAAGCAAAAAGAGGGAAAGAGGCATTTTAAACAGTTTTAAACATGGTTAGGGCTAAGAGGAATCGAAAATAGCAAAACAAACCTGGATAAACGTACACAAAGAAGTAACGTGTCATTACTTTCATTACGATCGTGCACCTAGCGGCCAAAAAAGAACTAATATCTGATCAGAAGGTTTCCTATCTTCATTCAACCTGTCAGAAGCCGCTTGCAGGCTCAAAGACATTTCGTCAATCCGCAGCCCATGTGCTGTTAATGATGGGTAATAAAACACATTCATTCATCCAATTTGTCGTCTGAACTTCCAACAAGTCTGCTCGCATGTCACTCTACATTTCGGCTTGTTGGCTATATATTACTATTTTTTTAGTAAAATTGTAAAATTATAACTTGAGCTTGACCTGTATATATTTGAAGAGAATTAAATAATGAACATACGTACTATTTTTTCATTATCCGCTTCTGTATATTAACATTTTTATACTCTTCTAAGGCTCATTTAAACCATATGACATACAAGTTAACATAGAACGCAAACGGTATCCAGAATGTTTTCTCTTCTCTCATTATTTGAACGATCTGTCATTGATGTTACGCAAACGGTCTTCTACTGCTGAGTCTGACTTTTCAAGATCTTCAAAAATAATTTAAAAGTGGTTGTAACAAATCTTGAAACGTTGGGCTTCCAGAAAATAGTTCAAAGACCAGATCTATTTTCTACAACGAGAAAATAACACAAGAGCCATCTTTGCCTCCGGATTTGCAGACCACCTAGGTGAAATATTTAGGTATTGAAAAAGGATCTCATCAATGAGTGACGCATGGTAGACATGACTGTCATGTGGAAATATCTATACTCTGTTCATGATCGGGCTTAGTGCTTGAAAACATTATTGTAATTCTGGAAGTGCACTGGTAACTGGCTAGTCTAGTGTGTTCGTTTCACCAAGCTCGGAGTATCTAACTGGAGCAAACGGAAGAAAATTAGATGTAAAAAAATTACAAGAAAGGATAAGACAGCGAATTTGTTCTTCAGAGATATTTAAGCTTTTCTTGGTAATGGTTCTTTTGAAGCTATCGATAGAAGAACTGAACATGTTTTTAGTCATTTTTTCTTTGTGAATTCAATTCAGCTTAGAAGAAGACGAGTAGGCTACACATTTCACACAGCCCAGTGTTGCATTCAAATTCTGACATCACGAGTGACTTCGAAAATATTTTCATATCAACAAAGACAAATGTAGAGAAAAAACAAACAAATGAATTTCACACATCAAAAGAATCAAGTATTATTGACTGAAGACTCTTTGATATTCAACTAAACATATTTACATATAATAATATATACAATTAGCCTACGCTTTGGGAACTTGTTCCATGGGTTATGGGACTGGAATCTTATGACACTTGCCATTTGGCCACGTGACATATACCGATCGCAATTCCGTCGGTCCCACGATTGCAAGTTAGGTTACTTCCAGAAAATCTAGGACTAGGACGATGAAACTTGGCAGGCATATCAGGGCCCCGGCTCGATTAGTCACAGCGACGATACGACCATCCGATACGACGATACGAACCTAGGATCTAGTGGTATGCATAACTTTCAAACGGGTGATCGGATGTGAATGGAAGCAAGAGCAAGTACCCCAGATGTTCCATTTCATGTCCGGACCGGATCTGACAACTATTGGGGTACTAAATGTCGTGAAACCATTAGAGTCGAGGGATCGGGATGAAACTTGTGCAGAAAGAATAAGACCTGACAAGTTTGACTTGGAATTGTTTTCAGAGGATGGGGTGTGAAGGGAAGACAAATCCGAAAACTTGAAGCATCCACAACTTTCAAACCAGTGATCTTATCTGAATGAAACTTGATAACCAGGAAGAGCTCTGGACCGTATCTGGCAACTATGGAGGGAATAGCAGCGGAAATCCCATGACATGCTTGTAATGGAGTGATCTGGACTGGGCTTCGTGTGAAGAGAAAAAAGTCCTATTTGCATTATTTATTGGACTGGAACAGATCTTGGCACTACCAAGATGGGTTCAAGTTGGTTTCTATAATAGAGAGTATTGAACTAAAAACTAAAAAACTAAACTATCAGGGGAGTTGGAGGGGGAGGGGCATTAAACCTCGTCAGATCTTTACTCCTGGGACAACTTACCTGACTGTGACGAAACTTAAACACTACTTAAAGTGCGTAGCCGCAAACTTACTTAAAATACTTTCGCTTAAAATACTTTCGATCAAACGATCCATTTTCATGATTGCCAAGGGCTCATGATCGTTTGTGCCTCAAGGGATTTGCCGACAAAACCCAAAGAAAAAAGAACAACATTTTTTAGCAAACGATAGGCTACATTTTCATGATCCCCAAGGGATCATGGAAAGCGAGGTTAAAGGAACTGTCCAGGTACCTTCAGTTGACAGGGAGGCTAGACAGGTTTTAAGGTAAGAACGCGAAAAAAAGCGGTAGAATGAGTGATTTTTTTATCAATTGTTTTGGTAGAGTGATGTTTTCATCAATTGTATTATAGAGTGATGTTTCGCCATCAATTGTGAACTGGGGGATTGAGACAATGGGCCATTTGTGGCCTGAGTTTCGGCTGGAGTGTCTGGCCTACCCCACAGAATAAATAAAAAAAGGACCCATGATAATTTTTGCCTCAGGGCATTTGATTTTACATTTACTTCTAGCGCACTTAAACATTCTTTTGACCATCATAACCGCAAAGTGAAAAAAATATACTTTTACCAAACGATACATTTTCATGAAGGTGGAGGACCCATGATCATGTGTGCCTAAAGGGTTTTGCTTCCAAATGATTCTTAGCTCCTTTAAAGTGTTTATCTTAATTTTAATGTGCAAACATTCTTTTGACCAAAAGGTACATACACATGTTCTCCAAGGGCTCATGATGATTCTTGCCTGAAGAATTTCCTTACAAATGAATTTCTAGCAAAGATCCCTAGGCCCATGAAGATCTGTCCTTCAAGAGTTTTACTTCCAAATGAATTCCTAGATTCCTTACAGTTTAAAAGACAAAGTTTAACAGTATACGGAACAGAGACAATAAAGTCCCCTTTAACTAACATGCATGGCATTGGTGAGGTATCACTACCCTAAATCTACGAATTGAAGATCCGGATCGGACTCTGCTCGATGCCATCGTTGTTCTGATTATGCAAGTCTACCCGCAATATGACAAATTTTTAATTTGACGATTGTCCCCCCCCCCTCCAACAAAAAAGTTGTCGGCCAGTCGGTAATGTATAGGCGTGAAGCTCCAAGATTTTTCAGAAAAAAATAGTCGATTTTTTTCTTGGAAAAAGTCAATTTTCGACAACACCGTCGTTTTTTCTAAATAATGGTCATTTCTATCTGCAAAAGCTTTCGGTGAAAATGACCAGCTAGTCGGCAAATATCTTGCCCCCCCCCCCCCCAAACATTTTGGCTGGTAACGCCTCTGGTCCTGCCCTATAGCAAAGCAGAAATTCTCGTTCTTTCTTGGCAGAATAATAATAACTTGTGTGCCTTCGTTTAAATATAGGCAAATGAAGCTAAAACTTAACTGAAGAAAAAAGCAGGCGCTTAATAGAATAGAATAGAATAGAACTCTAATTCAAATATACGGCTTATCATAGCAAACTGCCAAATTCGGTAATTCCAAATTCGGTTTGTTAGCAAATGAACACATTTCACAATCAGCAAAAAGAAAACACACTATAAGTTCAAGTTGAGTTAAAAAGGGCCACAAAACTAGGCACAAAGCTCTTTGATAGCGGTCTGTTTTAGCAAAAACAGCTGTCAACTTTGGAACCTTCACAGCCACTTGTCTCGTTCGCGAGCATATGGGGGAAGCAAGAGACAGCTGTGGAGAGGATGTTTTAGAAGCTCTTGACCAAAATTAAAGGAAAGGTTTTGCCTTCTTTTAGCCAAATTCCTTCTAATTCGTTTGTACCCTTTTTTACATCTATGTTTAACAGTGCCTAATTTTTGGTATGTAATGTTTTGCAACTGCAAATTAGCCAAGAGCTACGAAATTTGTGTAATAAACCTCACTCTCTCTCTCTTTTTCGCTTTTGAAGATTAAATTCTTTCATGTAGTAAGAATATGGAAGCTGTGGTCCACCATAAATTATCTGAAGACATCTCTTCTGAACTCTCTTGATCTGATCTTCTGATCTCGAGTCCGAATTGCCAAACTGGACAAGCATATTCTGTTATTGACCGAATAAACATGAAATAGATAAGTTTGAGTTTTTCTTCAGGCACTCCAAGTTTTTCTAAGTTTTAAGCATTGAAATACTTGCATTTGTTTTCTTTAAAATTGATTTTGTGTTTGTATGCCAAGAGAGATCAGAAGAGATGACCGCGCCTAGGAAAGTCATTGTGTTGCGAAGGAGTTCTTTGGGAATCAGAGGTTCAAACTGGGGCGGTGATTTTAAAAAAGAAATAGGAATGGGCTGCTGACTTTTCCTTGTTTACAATCATTTTAACTGCATTAGCCTCCGAAGATATTTGACGTACGAAATTTAAAGCATAGCTCTTATCCAACTTAGATACCACTTCATCCAAGATAAAATAGGAACGATTATTAAAAGAGTAAATAACACTGCAAAACGAATACACGTCAGCTATATTCTATTAGAGCTATATTTCTGTCGTTCTTGGCAAGGATCCTCTTCAGGTTCAAGCTGGAATATGAACTTGTCTAAATACAACTAAAACTTCTTGCTGAATTATCTGATTTCGTGACTTTACTCGTGAAAGTTGATTGGAGTTAAATTCAGTGCTGCGATTCCATTTCGGACACCGCTGCACACTTTGTTGCTCGATTGGGTCATTTGACGAAATTTTCAATAGATTATCTAGTTAAATAAGAAGCTTGTAGTAATTGCAGGTTCTTCCAGAACCTGGTTGAAGAGGACCCATGCAAAGAAGGGCTGAAACCAGATCCGTCCGTGAAAATCTAGGGGGTGGCAATGACATCCTTCTGGGCCCCCCTTGCCATTTTCATGTTCGGAACTACATAGGTAAGCAGAAATACTGAAGTGTCTAACAACATGCATAAGGTATATTTCACAAGAATGTTTTATCAAAAATTTTTTTTTTTACAAAATCTTTTTTTACAAATCATGGTAATAGGGGGAAACGCCTGGGTTTCATTTTGGCAAAGTTGTCAACCAGAGTTTCGAAGTTTAAACTCTTTACCAAAGACTTTTCTGAAAAGATAAGAAGAAGGTGGCTTCGGAGGTATGTCTTGACGATCTTCAGCACAGAGAAGAAACCCTTGTTGCCGGCTGTAGTGACGGGAAGAGTTATCACAATTTCCAGGATCTTCAGTAACTCAGAATACGCAACCGAGAGATCCTTCAGCTTAAAGTACAGCTGAAAGCCATCTTTCGGTTTGTCGGACGTCTCGGCGAGGAATCGTTTTGCAACAGACACTTGACAATTCAGAAGTAGTTCGTCTATTCCGAGACCCCAGTAGTGAGGAGAAATTTGACATAGCAGGTCGGAGTCCATAAAACGAGGAGACTCAATGTCAAGGGGTGGGATCGCTACCAAAAGGGGCAAATTGTTTGAAAACCGGCTTTCAAACTTTGATGAACCAATCAAAAAGTTCGTAATATTCCTTTCCAATTATCTCCTCGAAAGAAATCGTACGGTCCGATTTATCGATGAAGATCTTGCCCAGGGTTGATGTGGTTAGAAAGCCTTTGAGGTGTTAGGCTATTTTATGTGCTCGCTTCGGTCTGACTTGAGAGGCAGCCCCACTGCCTGTTAGAACGGCTTCATCTTGCTCGACTTCAACGCCCAGATTCACAGCAAACACTCGAGACTTCGCAAAGAGAGAGCGAAAAGATTGTTCTTTGCGCATATCACGGAGCTCGTTCAAAGTGGTTATAATGATAGAACACGCCTTCGACATGAGCAAGTCTGTGGCTTGAAGTTGCTTAGACAACAAATTTGCTGCGCTCAATAATAATAATATTAATTTATTGGAAAAAGCCTTATTTGGCCATACAACAAATTCCTGAAGCGCCAACAACAATTTATAACACTAATAATGAAACACAAACTATTTTCTTCTTTTCATTGCATTCAAAACGAAAGAAACTACCTCACGGATTACACTTTTATTTGTCGACTTTAAGATACCAGGAAAAAGAACACCACCAGCCATCCCAACAAAACCCAATGAAGGAAGCTCTTGGCAATGTCCTAGAAGGTGGTCAATGGTGTCTTGCCCAGTGCAACAAAGTGGGCAATTGTAATTCTCCTCACCGACCTGTTTTCACCTATCAGAAACTTTCTTTCTGTACCGTAATGGAAGAGAGTTAGTCCGGAGTTGGAACCATACCCTAAGTGCCTGCGTCGACAATCCTGATTTAAAATAATATTCAAATCCAAAAGTAGTTTTTATTTGTCTATAATAAAATAGTGTCTCTGATTTATCCAGTGCTGCTTGCCAATTGATTTCCTGATCCCGTAATACCTGCTCAAACTGTCGCAGCAACTGTGGCTGATCATCTGGTCCCAAACCATCGTTCCAAGCCAAAGATAAACCTGCTTTATCGAGCATGGCTTTCACTTGGAGTGGCCAAGACCGAGAACCCTTCGACTCCATTAATTCTTTATATGCAATTTTTAGTAACCTGTCTTCGGGTAACCGAACTAACTTAAGCCAAAATCTAAGAATTTGAACTAGCCTAAGATTCCTCATAGATTGAATCCCAAGTTCACCTGTTACTGCCTGGGTATGAGTTGTTGGATGTAAACCAATCAGTCTCTTGTAGTGAAGCATCTGAATTGACTCCAATTGTACCGCAGCTTCGAATCCCCAAATTTCAGCTCCGTAGTGAATTGTAGGAAGGATTTTTGATTGGAAAATATGTTTATGCATTTTTAGGTCTTTTAGTCCCGAAACCACTGAATTTCTCAGTAAAGCCGAAGAAGTCATCCTCCCTCTTCTTTTCATTTCAAGGAGGTGATCCTTCCAACCCCCATTCTGGGATAAAGTAACCCCTAGGTATTTAAACTTAGCCGACTGTTGTATTCGGTGACCTCAGTAGTAAAAATTCCACTCCTCACTTGGTTTTCTTCCCGTGAAAACAACTATTTCAGTCTTTTTTACATTTAAATTTAATCTCTTTCCTTCCAAATAATCTGAAAGGATGTTTAATAAAGTTTGGAGGTCCTCTGGAGACGTCGTCGCCAGTACCGCGTCATCAGCGAAAAGCAACACAGACAATACTGACATACCTAGTTTAACCGTTGGAGCCCATCGCTTTTGGAAATACTCTGCCATATCATTTGCATAAAGGCAAAACAGCTTAGGGGACAATAAACTACCTTGTTTAACACCCTTAAACACTTCAAACAATTTAGAATTTTCTTTTCCTAAAACCTTCACCGACCACCAACTTAGTTTATAAATGTCCGCTATCAGTTTAACCGTCAGCCTTGGTAGGCCTATTCTTAACAACTCAAGACAAAGAAGAATCCGGTGTACCTTATCAAATGCTTTCTGCGATGTGAAGCTACACGAAGAACCGAAAAGACTATTTTTTCTGAAACCACGGGCCTTAGCCGAAGCGTCTGGGTTTGCAGATTCGGTCGTCAACAGGAGTACCGCAAATACACTGGCACTGTCACCATCATAACACTGAGCGACGCAGTTGGCCAGTCTAAACCAGCATCTTTTACCTCATTGTTAATGAAGTCGGCCAGACTGGCAGCGTCCAGTCGCTCCATGTGATAACATCCAATGGCCCGCTCTTTGACGACGCCGTCAGAAAAATACCGAATGAGAATTTCGAGTTGTTCTTTTTTAGATAAGTCCTTAGTCTCATCAACGAGTACGGCGAAGTATTTTGACGACGACACTTCACTGAGAATGAGTCGCCTTACTTCGGATCCGATCACAAAAAATTAGATCGTTCTGATACTGCGGAGATGTATAATGCCCGTACCGTCTTTGTAGTCTCGTTAGTATGTCTGTATTTGACTCCCCAACTAAGGTCAAGGTTTAAACGAAGTTTCCAAGATTTGAACTAGTCTCATTCTCCTGGTGCCTCCGAAAGGCTATACCTTGTCGACCGAGCAGTGAGCTAACCTTTAAAAGAAGTTGTACTTGTTCCATGTTCTAGCCTATTTCCATTTCCCGTTCGCAACACAAGGACGAACCTATAGAAGCCTGCCTTGAAAGACGACCACGCAACCATACTGCTTTAATGACGTTCGCTTTCCGCATGCTGCTTCAATACCTGCGAAAGCGATTTCCACTTACTGTAACCGACGCCAATAAACGTCGTTCGTTTCCCCTCCACCTCGCCCCTCCAATACCGCATATTTCTGGACGGAATACTCCAGCCATTGGTAGACTGAAAAATAATGCGAACTGAATCTGCGATTGAACTTACCAAATAAGGTTGATGGGTATTTTTAGCGTTGTCTGGCTTGGCCCCGTGAGTGCATTTGTAGAAATGTCCATCCTGTCCAATAAATATGAACGGAGGAAAGAAGGGATGCAGTCATTACCGGGGACCGCTGGAATGGCTATGCTATTTTCGTCCGAACTACTTTCCTATATGATAAATAACCAATAACTACACAGGATCGCCGAATACTTGATTAAAGTATTTGATTCATGTGGGCCTATCAACTATCCACTGATCTCCCGGCCGAAGTCCAAAGAGTGACTAAAACCTTCGAGAAGATCGAGTGGCGTGTAAGAGGATTAAAACAACGAAGCATTTCACTATGTCAACCATGAAACGAAGAAGAAATCATGTGCCAGTTTAACTATGATCCCAGCCTGCCCATGTCGGGCGCTTCCGATCCGCACCACTAGATTACCCAGCGGCGGGATCGAGTTGTAGCTTCATCTTGGGTGGGGGGTCTAGATGTCGCAAGTGTTAGAATGCTTACGATGCAACTCCTTTCAAATCGCTATTTCGTGAGAAAATCAGCTAACAAATTTTCTTGAATACGGCAGCCTTTTACTGTAGAAAATGTGTCGAAAAAGCTGCAACATTGCCACGTAGCAGTGTGATATCGTACTTATATTCAAACGTAAAAAATTTCAGCCGGTACTTGTCTCTTTCAGTTCTAAGTCTGCTTATCTATTGCCGTTAAGGTATGTCAAATGTCAAAAAAATTTATGGTTTAAGCAAAACTACTTAAAAAGGTGGGGCTCTGAGGGCCCTGTATCCCTCTATGCGGGCCTAAAATCTGAATATTTACTTTATCTCTTGTTGGAGAAAAGCAAAGACAAGTGAAAAAAGTCTTACCGTCATAACAACTAAATCCAGCTTTGTTTTCTTGAAGAAGGCACTGAGTTTTGGCTGGAACCCTTTCTCTTCGTCTTTTCTTTATGCTGATAGTTTTCTTTTCTGCGCTCCTGATAACTCGGGCTTGGACGCCATTATGCAAATTTCATATCCTTTCTCTACCTCTCCTGACACACATCTGACGTCAAAAACCAAAGTATGCTCACCTACCTCGAAAATAATCCCTGAACAATGGATCATTAGCTCGGCTTACAAAGGTCAAAGCTTGCGATGACCTTCTTAAAATCCGTTTTACACAACTGTCTGTCATAATGCTGTCAAATAACTTTGTTTCCTGTTGATTTTATGATTTTTCGTGGTAGCTTTGGGCCCCCTTGGAAAGCCAGGGAGTGGCAGCTGCCCCCCCCCCCCTCCCAAATGACGTCTCTGGCTGAAACATCGCTGAAAAGTAAAAAAACAAGATAGAAAATTATTTCTTCATTTAAAAGTAGTAAGGCTTGTCAATAAGATACGTTGTACATCACTAATGACAGGTGATTATTATTGTTCTTATTATTATTATCATGCATTGTTTTCTTCAAATGTAAATTGTGAATACGAAAATTTTAAACAACAACATATCTGTCAATTCCCCTCCAAATAAAGCAACTGATCGAGCTGACAAACATATTAGCCTACTTATCCTAAAATTAATAACATTAATCTAAGGGTATTTCTTAATGAAAAATGATGGGACTTACAAGAATATTGTCTGCCTTTTGTGAAAGTCCTGTATTCAACTGTTCAAAATCTTCAAAGGATTTTGCACTTTGAAATTAAGTGATGGTAAAGAGCTAGGCTACTAGTGGAAACTGGGACACCAAGAAGAATTTCTGATGAGTAACTTTTAATGAAGAAAGTAAGAACAGTCGTTACTCACATCAGCGACCATAATCTATATTCTGCGCTAAAAATTAAACAAACAAAGTAACGAACAGAAAAGTAAAACCAAACCAACAATTAACCAGCTTCAGGCTCGCATGCTACTGCACAAGAAACAACCTATACACTTGCATTTTCCGGAGAAACAAGTTGCCAACGCAACAGTATAGCTAGGTCACTGGAAAATATGTTGATGGCCAAACAATGACACAAACATTAACTTTGGCTTGTGTTGGCAGAAGAGGGTCTGCTTCAACGGTATGTTTTCAATATTAAAAGCTAGCTCCAAACATCGAAAATTACATTGAGACGGACATTGACATTGACTTTTTCTTCTTTCTGACTAATTACTTCAAGGTTAATTACCGGTATTAGAACCTAGTCTGTTCGTTTGCTCTTACAGTTCGCTGTCACGCTTTGCTAATTGACCATTCGTGAAGAAAAAAAACGAAGTCGGAGAGACCATGGGCTGACGCGGAAACATATTGCCAAGCCTATACGAAAGACGTCTTTCAGAAAGCTGAAGAAAGTAAGATGATGATCCAGTTGACAAGTCCTTCATTTTAATTCAAATTCTCTTGTATTTGACCATGCATGACCATGAGCAAATGATGACCAGAACCTGCGTCTCCCTATCTCTGTAATGTGACAGTGCGGAGTCAAATGTATGCCTATACCCTGTCCGATAACGAGTGAAGGGTTGGATCTACGCGGAACATCACAATCCGTTACCTCTACAAACAACTATAGCTCCGGAGAAGAAAGTCCAGAGTAAAAGTTGATTTTTTGTCTATCATTGTGACGTCACATGCGACGCGCTCCAGAGCGGGTCAACGCGCCCCCTGCACTGTTTCCTCTGATATGCGCAAGGAGGAAGACGGGCATCAACTCAAAGCTCTGTCAGTACCTCTAGCTCAGATCAGTTTTATCGGGGTATCCATAGTCGCTGCATGGGACCAAAGGCGGAGCTTCTATCGGCTTGTTTGTTCTTGGTATGACCCAGAACGATTATGTGAGGAAAACTAGCACTTTTAGTAACTAGAGCCTTGCCAACTTCAGCGTACTTCTTTTTGCTGGGTCTTCGTAAATAACGAAAAATAATGTTACAAATAAATTCTTGACCTGTTGTTTGTACTCGTAGGATACGTATTAGTCTTTCACCCAGTGGAAACGAGCTACATCCAAGTCGGTTCTTCCTCAGACAAACAGATCCATCTACCCTACCCGATGCAAACGAGTGAAGGGTTTGAGCTTCGCGGAACATCACAATCCTTCCCGGTGAAAAATTTATCTCAAAATAGTACTATGAAGTAGTACGAAAAAGTTGCATGCAGTACTAACGATGCTACTACATTCTTCGACTTCAAGGGTACCGTGTTACTGCATACTACTATATGCTACTATTAGCAAGACTGGATGCTACTATGGCAAGACAGGATGCTACTGGATACTACTACATAAGATTGGATCAGTCTGAGGCACATTCAATGATAGTATTCTTTGCTGTTACATGCAACGTTTTCGTAGTATTACCATACTACTACGCAGGCTACACATTTTTCACCGGGTTAACATCTACAAACAGCTATAGCTCCGGAGAAGAAATTCCAAAGTAAAAGTCGATTGGTTGTCTATCATTGTGACACCACATGTGACGTGCTCCAGAGCGGGTCAGCGCGCCCCCTGCACTGTTTCCTCTGATATGCGCAGCGGCAAAGAAGGAGTTAGGAGGGCATCAACTCAAAGTTCAGTACGTACCTCTAGCTCGGCTTAGTTTTGTCGGGGTATCCATAGTCGCTGCATGGGACCAAAGGTGGGGGTTTTATTCTTTCATTTGTTCTTGGTATGATCTAGACTGATTGTATGAGGTAAACTAGCACTTTTAATAGCTACAGGAGCCTTGCCAACTTCAGTATACTTCTTTTTAGTGAGTCTTCGTAAAAAAAGAAAAATAATATTAAGAATAAATTCTTGATTTGATGTATGTACTCGTAGGACGTATGAGTTTCCGATCAGTTTCACCTTGGTTCCACCCAGTGGAAATGAGCTATAGCCAAGTCTGCTCTCCCTCATTCTTCAAAGGCTCTTCATTTGGGAGAGCAGTTGACCGATCCGGAATTTGTAAGACAAATCTTTTTCGGAATTAACAATCTTTGAAGGTCCATTCGTTCGGAACATCGGTCGAAACTCCAACAAGGCACTGCAGAATCTCCGGGTTTCCTTTTTGAAGGTCTTTAGACTTTCTTTTCTTTTCTTTGTTTGTTTAACTGTGATTTACCACGGGCTTCTTCAGCGCAATCCTTATTTATCTTTATTTATTTATGTCAACTTAAGTACAACCAGCTAGGGCCAAACAGCAAAATAGTAATATTACGGAAAGAAAAATGTGTAAACCAATCTGGAGAGAACCAAAAATATATCAGTGTTTCCCAGGGGAGCTGTAATTGGCACACTGAGTCACACATGAGCCTTCCTTCCTTCAACTTCAATTGGCCTTATTACAGTTCAGCGCTCCAAGTGGACTAGTTTCCGTTAGTCCCCATTGCCTCATAACCATCACTTGTGTAGACATAGTAAAAAGACGAATCCATAGGGTAGTGGGTCACTTTCACTTTCTGCTGTTGAAACATACGCAAAACCTCCATTACCTGGGACACAGATGACAGGTTTTCCACTCACTAACCTGTGGATCTGTTTTATCATGTCTGATCCAAGTGCTGACGATGAGGCATAGGGGAATTAACAGAAACTAGTCCGCTTGGAAGCGCTGAACAGGATTATCACCAATTGGCTTTGGATTGGGCCATTATCTTGCGTAGGGTTTTTGAATGAACCTGAAGGGTTTTATCCCCAGGACCGCTACCCAGATGAGGCAAAGAAGACAGCCAAAAGGTCATGATGGGTTTTGCTGGTTTAAACCTTAACCGAATATGGCTGTGAAACGACAGTTCCTTACCCATAATTGATTCAGTGCAATAGGCTTGGAGACTCGGTGGAAAGGCGTTACTTCGTTATTCCATTTACTTAAAGGACACCTGAAAGAAGAGTACCAAGTATCATCTCTATCTGTATGACCTCCGTTAACATTGCCTGCAGAAAACCGAATCCAAATACGAAATAGTGTTTCCAAGCTATAAGTCGTATGTCACCCAATTAGAAGGGTGACGGGGAATTAGTAAGCTTCTGCTTGGAAGTAAGCTATACTAAGAATAAAAGAACGTGATAATTAACTAGTTACTGTCAGAAGAAGATAGATAGCGTGGTTGACCCCAGGCCTTATAATTCCAAAAAGAGAAATAATAATAATAATAACGAGAAGAAACCAAGAGTCAATATAGTCTTTTTCAGGGATATTCATAATATTATTTTCAAACCGCTGGACAGAGTTTCTTTAACTTAAAGATACTTTGACAAGATAATTTCAGCTACCGAGCATTACAAAAATGATCACTTAGATAATGATCTCTTCCACTTCTAAAACTTTATCTGAAGCAGTTGACCGTATTGTCCGGGAGAACGGACGCCGGTCCAAGGACCAAGCGCCACCGGGAACCCGGACACCATTCGGCTTTTCGAACTGAACTTAGAAATTTTCACAGCACTATCGCCTGATACATGGTTATAAATATAGAATTAAAACTACCTGGATGACAAGTATGCCGACGCACACTGCTCTATCACAAATCACTCCTCATTCCCGACTGTCTCTCTCTTCTCCCAAATTCTGCCTCAACGACTCAGATCATGCACATCCCCCTGTTTCGAACTCATTTATCTTAATTCTGCGAATACTGCTAATATACAGCGTCCTCTGTTTGTGAAGAACCTTATCTTGAGTCTGGAAAGTTTCACCCCTTATGCCAATAAAATTTTAACCATGCCCTTGTTGCTGCGGCTAATATCGAAACAAAAAGCTTACAAAGCTATTATTTTTTCTCCATTTTGCATCTGTCTTTATTTCAGTATCGAACAATTTTAGAAATGAACAAATGTCTCCAATCAGCCCTCCTTCTGGAATATTTTTTAACCAGTTAAGCCCAAACGCATATCTAGAAGAATTCCAATAAGATCCGGCCAGCGCTGTACAAGATTTGAATAAATTGCAATTTTTGTCTTGGAGTCTGCATGTGAAAAAACTCCAGAAACGAACACCCCTATTTTGAAAACGTCACGCTCAGGAGAAGAATGCTCTCCGTGGCCATGTCTATAAATGTATTCTCCATGGTGTTCTCAGTTATGGTTTCATTGTTCAGGTGTCCTTTAAATAATAAATTATCAACTATCGAATTTTTTCTTTCGGATTTTTTATCGCTCTATGTGATTGTACTATGCTTTAAAGGTTAAGCAACTACAACGGCAAGCTACTTCCGAAAAATAAAAGTTTGTTTGGTTCACACGCAGTAGCGGACTTCTTCGGAAGTGGCATTGCAGTCTGGAATTGTACCACGAGCTTCGCTTTACTAGCCATTTCACGCTACTCTTGAAATTCAAATGTTCCAAGTCGAAGTGGACTTCATCTTGTCTGGCGAGAAGTATATAGAACAGAATAAAATAGAATAATCTTTTATTTATACCCAAATCGTGGACACGCCAAATAGGTGGTAGGCTACTCGTCAAACAACATTAAAACAACGTTATTATTTTGAACGTCACCACTAGGGCCAAGCTTGAAAAATAAAAAGTCGCCCAGCAGAGTCAAAATAATTCAGTGTAATTAAAAACAAGGTATAGAAAAAAAGCTGGCTTTTCAGCTTATTTTAGAGATAAATTTTTTTTTAGATAAAGGTTAAGTAGTTCATATGCTTTTGTCTTTTTCTTCTGTTTTTGTGTAATTTTACTCCGCTTGTCTTTTTGTATGAAAGTGGGTTACAAATAAATTATTATTATTATTATTATTTCACAGCAAATATACACGTTAATTTGACAGTATGTTGCTCAAAAGAGCCGGTGGTACCTGTAGGTGTTGTAAATGTTCCTAAGATTTTGATTGCTCTGACGATAGGTTAGTTTGTTTAAAATGGTGGGTTACACTGTCAGAAGTTTCATAACAGGTAATACGAGGATGCGCAGTTTTTATCAGATAATGCGTAGCAGATAACATTTCGGATGCTATCTTTTGTGTTTCAAAATGTTATGCATATAAGCCTTATCACCAGGAAGTAGCGAAAAACCGCCCAAAAATATTCCGACATTATGACGATAAGGAATAAACTAAGTAGATGCTTTTTTGGCTCTTCCTAGCAAAACTTGTTATGCATAACATTTCATGCATAACGTTTTTAAAAACAACATATAACATCCGAAGTGTTATCTGTGACGCATTATCTGTTGAAACCGCACATCCTCGTGTTATTTGTTAGGAAACTTCTGATAGTGTAGAGAGGATTTCGCAGTCGTGCGTGATCTCGCATACCGGTCATTATATTTCAAGGTGCATGCATTTCGTCAGACCCGTAAACTTGTATTTCTTGTTCCTTCATAAGACGTAAATTCCGAAGTTCTACAGCGAAAGGTCAAAGGTGTGGTAGACAGTCACCGTTAGTTTCACGACGAGTGAATGACCTGAACCTGTTAGAGGTGTTTCAGTTCTATGAATATTGAAGCATGCGTCGAGAACAGCGTAATGGTAATTTTGTGTTCGGATCTGAAAATCCCAAGGTTATCGTGACCTAAGAAGGATTAATCGGACAAATTTATTCAGAAGAAAAAACTGATAGAGTGGAATTTCGGAAAATAGCCATTGCCTGTCTGTAAGAATTGTTGATTTAAACACTATTGTACGTTTTCTTAGCTCCAGATTATACACCATTCATAAAAGCCTTACCTCCCCCCTTGGCATTGGAATAGAGTAACTATTCGAAAGTTCGATGTTCCAGATATTACCAGATTCAGCCTACCGATTTTCACCACACCACTCCCCTACACCCCTGTTTATGTGCTAGTTGATTACATGCTTGTTTCCTTCCCCACGTTGACCCTGAACATCGACAGCCTGACGAGAACCCTTGCCAAGAAGGACCGAAATATCGCTGATGAAGAATCGTAGCTGACGTATCCGTTGTATACATTATTTAAATATGTGCTAGTGTTTTTGTATGCATAGTTATTTTAGTACTTTCTTCCATTATTTTTCTTTATTGTACTCCACTTGTTTTTCCTCTGGAATTTGAGGGTAAGAAATAAACTATTATTAATGTTACTATAATGTTATATTATATTATAATAATATTGAAATAATATTATAACAATGAAATGTTATTAATGAGGAATTGTCGCCAGATGTGATAGAGAAACTACGACAGTCACACGTTAGATTTTGGTAGAAGTTTTCGGAAGGGGGAATAAACGGTTAGGCTTTCGCTTCATACTGTTACGGTGGTGCCATCTCGGTCTTCCAAATTCCCTCCTCGCGATCTCATTCTCCACCTTCTAGGCCTCTGTCGCCTGCGGACAATCGTAGTTCGCCGCATGTGCCCCATGAGCTACTGGCTGCTGAACTATGACTGTCTAATGATGTCGTCATGCCAGATATTAGGAACATTTTAGGGGATGAAGCCCCAGACTGTTCTTTTTTTTACAGGTGAGCCCGTCTAACGGCTCCTGCGAACTCGTGATCTCGCTTTTTCTCGGCTCTACTCGAGGATCCACGGACAGTAGCGACAGCCGGCCATCTTCTTTTTCCCAGTTAAATTCAGAACTAAATGCGCACTCTGCACATTCTAGTAGGCCTAATATTAATGATCTAGACAGTCCTTTTACTAACTAGCGTAAAATTTCAACCCCAAACACAAATTACAGGACTCCATTTCGACCAAATGAGCTAGCCGTTTTCAAGGCGCTCTTCGCTTAGAAGGGAACGTTACCGTATGTTTGACCGATTGGTTGATGTTTTAGATTCAGATTCAGGAGTGTGCATACAGTCAAATCTATCTTCCGAGGCTTTCGCCCTGCCTTTAGCTTCAACTTCAAATAATATAGAATTTAACGATAATGAATCCCCAATAAATCCGCCGGCTGCTTCATTCCAACGCGACGAGTCCGAGCCAACGCCGACTTCGTCTTGGTGTGGGACTCCCTTGCCGTCCCGGACGCTACACGACCGAGCAATCTCCATCCCTTCTCCACCTTCCCTGGAGTCTTCAACGCCCCAGCCCAGTCCCGCCTATCCTGACGGCGCCAGCGTCTCCGTCATTCGTCAACCCATCAACTTCCCCCATTCCATCAACCTCCACCCAGCCCATGTTGGAGCTGTGAATTTCAGTAGTTCAGTGTGATTAGAGCACAGTGCTCCGGGACTGCCAGTTATGTGTCGAACATACATTCATTTTAATTCATCCGGGTTGAACTTTTGCGCTTTACCGATCTGTTTCTGTACCTGAAGCCACTACAGTTCCATGGCCTGCCTGGCAGATTGCCTATTGACTTGAGTGTGTAGCCTGTGTGGCCCAGTTCAGTTCAAATCTATTTTTTATATTCGCCTTTATGGTCGACAAGCCGCCGGTAGTGTTCATTATTTATCGTTATGTAACTATGTACTGCCTGTGTGGCTGAGGCCAGTTTCGCCTTCATGTATATTTCATTGTTCTCCTCACAATCTCAAGTTCAAGTTCCCTCTCTGTTGTTGCCTTTGTGGCGTATTTTTGCAAATTATGTCCTTCTGGCAAAATATTTGCTTATATTCATGATCTCATCACGGATTCTGTGGCACTTTGTCACACCTATATACATATTGTATTTCTTATGTTGGCCTTCTGTCATAATATCAATTTAACTTTGGCATTTTGTCCTTATATTAAATTAAGCCTTACGCTAATTACCACTTTGGTTAATATGATTATTATTTATTATATTTTGCTGGATTTTTATTGGGCGGACATCGGGTGATATATTCACTTTCGTATCTTTTATATACGAAGGATCTGACCAATTATTTTTCTTTTACTTTTCTAGAATTCACTTAACATTTATACATCAAACTAATTAAATTATAAAACAATTCCCTGTTCTTTTTTTTAATGGTCCCCTGAGGGTGGATCAATGAGCGGTATTCCAGCAACCCAGCGCAACCCCAGCATACGCAGCGCCATCACCAGCATACGCAGCACAATTTCCAGCGTTTCCTGTTCCGTCATATTCTGTACCTGCCAACCCAGCGCAGCTCTAACTACTCAGCGCCACCTCCAGCTTTAGCCAGCGTCAGCTCACACAGCAACTGAACGAACATCAACTTACTCAGCGCCATTTCCACCTGTTCCAGCATATTCTGTACCAGTCAATACAGCGCAGCTCCAAGTCATTCAGCACAACCTCCAGCTTTAGCCAACACCGGTTCATCCAGAGCCTGAATCTCCTCTACAGTACCCGTACGAGCTCTACGATACACATCTCGCCAGCGTACGCTCCCCCTGACCAGCCAACCTGTAGTGTTCAGCCACCTAACTTATGAGAGCCACCTCCAGCTTCCATCAACATCTTTCTCACCTGCCTAGGCAGCAAAACCAACATCACGTACGCCGCTCCAACGCTTCATCACCAGCACTATCTGCTTCTGCTATGCTCGTGCAAGCTGACCCCTCAAACCACCAGCTGACGAACCACCATACGGAATCTACACATACAAATGCTTCTTCACATACAAATACAGTCTTCGTAATTATACCGAGTCGCGCATCAGCCCCGGGAAAAGTCATCCACCAGTCAGCACTGAAGTCGGGAAGCCAGGGGTGACAAACTTGATGAAGTTTGACAGTACAGAGTTAGGTAGAGCACCCACAGAGGCAGAGGCATTTTAACCTGTTTTAAAGATGACTAGGACTAAAAGGAATTGAAAATAACCAAACAAGCCTGGTGTAAACGTAAGTAACGTGTTGTTGTCTACTGCACGCTAACGCATCTAGCGGCAGAAAGCTAACTAATCTGGATTCTTATGAAGGGCGTATTCACAACTAATAGTGCAAACACACGATCAGGATCGGGAGCTCCCGGACTGGTATTTCTGCCCGGATTTGCGCCACTATCATCACTTCCATATGGAAAAGTTGGAATTTTGTTCAACTTGCTGATGAAATTGCCGGAAATCCGGCCGGGAAATCCCATGGTATGTTCGCACTTTAACAGAGGGAAAGTCAACCTTTTACTAAAGAGAGTTCGTTAATAACATCCATTTGTTAATTTCACAGAGGGTCAGACAGCGTCCGACAGCTTATGGGACACTAATTTTCTCCTTGATAGAACTGTTAGGCAGTGAAATCAAAACTTCAAAGAAATATATTTGACGGCGCGGAACGGCCTCATCAGCTAAGTTTGCACTTTTCTGAGAAATTGAGTAGTTTATAGTATCTTTTCATTCTGGAGAAGAGTATAGGAAAGAAAAGAAAGAAGTAAAAATAAATACAAAACACAGACAAAAACAGGATTTTTTGTATGTCCGACCTGAAGATAAGGTAGAATATTAAAAGCTGGTCGGGTCCAGCTGTGGATGATTTTAGGTAGAGATTAGTTCATGTGTGGTTGTTTGCACATCTTATCAACCTAGGCAGTTAAGCTCAATTTAGTTTTGGGACACAGTGCGCGGTGCTGGAGAGCCACAACCATGCGACTCTAACGGAAACCGGTGGAACTTCGTAGTAGGAAACGTGAAGTCGGAGCTAGCGGTGTGACGATATGCAAGGGATGCGTCTGCAAGTGTAATTTAACTGAGCCTCGTTTTTGTAGCATGTTGCAGATCCACTTCTCGGCCTCTGACTTATTCTTTCTACATCCGTTTTTGCAATACAGTGCTCCCGAGGAAGACGGCAGCGCTTCTCGAGAATCACAGACTTGCTCACCGACCAAGTCAGTGCTTCCCTGCAAAGTGCTGTAGCGCTGCCGCTTCAACCAAGAAGAAAGTGAATCATTATTTATCGTTCCCCCACCAAGAAGTGAATGTTGCGTGAAAGTTTGTTTGTGATTAGCCACAAGATTCCTCGGTGTGATTCATTCAGTTCCATGCTTTAAGTTAAGTCTAAGTTGTATGAATTTTCTTTCTTGAAGCTAAAGTTTAACCAAAAAGGCTGAGATACAACAGTCTAGTTATCTAGCATCTATGCATTAAAATAGGATTGAAAGCCGACAAAATGTGTATTCACTGTTTCCGAATAATCGATTTTATATAAGGTTTGAAGACAAGCTGACCATTCATTTCAAATAAAAGAGAAAAACGGGATTTTTGGGTTTATTTCTTGGACAGCTAGTTACTCCTCCAAGAGGGGTAACTAGCATAAACAACTGATCTCTAGCACCCTTAAAGTGCACACCTTAACCGAGAAGTGAAAAAAATACTCTGACGATATGATATCCATTAATGATTCCCAACGACCAATTATCGTTTTCGTCTCTAGGCTTTTGCCTATTGATGGATTTTTAGCGCCTTTAAAGTGCGCATCATTACAACCAAGTTAAGCAATAAAATACTTTCTACCAAACGATACAATATATTAAGTAGTATCCAGGCAGGATTTCGGCAGGGGTTTAGTACCTTAGATCAGATCTTCGTTTTAAAGGTGTTGGTGAAAAAATATTTGAAAAATAGAGGTGGAAAATTATACGTAGCTTTTGTGGATCTCAAGGGGGCTTTTGACAACGTTAGTAGAGCGTTGCTTGTAGAGTATTTAGTAAGGATTGGTCTACCGGTAGCATTTCTTTTGATTGTAGTTGAAATGTATAAGGTCATGGCTTGTGTGGTAAGGGTGATGGGAAAATTTTCAAGGAGCGCAAGATCGTATATTGGAGTTAAACAGGGTTGCACCCTATCGCCGAAGCTTTTCGCCCTGTTTTTGAATGATATTGAAGGGTAATCGGAGGGACGAGGAGCTCCAATGGTAACCCTAAACCTTGTAAAATTGTGTGTCCTTTTGTTTTGTGACGATATGGGCCTGGTAGCCGAAAGCCCGGAGAAACTTCAAAAGTTGATTGATTTATTAGAAGATTATTGAAGTGTTAAAAAATTAGAAGTGAATACGGATAAAACAGTGGTGGTGGTGTTCAGGAAAGGAAGAAAAATTAAAGACAGTGTGGTATTTACGTATGGTGGGAGAAACTTGAAGGTGAAGGAGGAATGGGTGTATCTTGGATGCAAGTTTAGCGCAAAGGGGAAAATGGGGAAGCATGTAGAATTTAGTATAGCTAGAGGTAAAAGGTGTGTCA
Source organism: Branchinecta lynchi (assembly GCA_023053575.1). Classification (NCBI taxonomy): domain Eukaryota; kingdom Metazoa; phylum Arthropoda; class Branchiopoda; order Anostraca; family Branchinectidae; genus Branchinecta; species Branchinecta lynchi. The sequence goes on from JAKZAP010000015.1 coordinate 20,522,732, forward strand.
ACATGATCCTTAGAAGTGATATAAGAAGGAGCTGTAATTTAAAGGTATTTAAGGATATTTATGTATGTGTACATAGTCCAACTATTCTAAGCTTACTTAGTTTAGTGGTACTACTTATTCGGTCACCGTAGCACAAAAAACAGTTCCAATTAAATTATCAGAAAATTACTGGACGTAGTTATAGTCTCATTACATATCTTTTCCACTATTCACAATTTTTCCGAAGTCAAAATAAATTAAAATATTAGCCGATAACGAAAAACTTACGATTCAACTCCGACCTCCCCTACTGACTGTAGTTTCGCTTTATTTGGCTCACGAATGTGGTCAAGGTTAAACTACGCAAAGAACTTAAGAGAAGCGAAGAATCTCACCACTGGGTAAACGAAAATCCTTGCTCTTGGTACTGTGGCCCGAATAGGAAACGTTGCTACCGCTTACGAAATGCTCACCAGCCTTGCTTTTGTCACGTCCTGAGCGAGGGCAAGAACCAGACTTCTCAGCGCCGTTACATCGACAGGATACCTGGCTATCGCCTTTCAAACCCTCCCGAACTTTTATGGAATTAGGGGTACCTGATATTCCTCTTTCTAAACTACCAACATAAGCAAAACTACCGATTTTTCCTGTCCTTCCATTACAGGGAGCAGAGTTGCAGCAATTAATTTCAGAGCCGTACACGCCAGCGTCAACCGAGTCCTAACAAGCACAGAATAACCATCTAGGTCTAATCTACGGAAAACGGCAATAATTTGGTCAAGTTTAAACGTCATTGGGTGGGAATTGCCTTTTTTTTCAGATGAGTCACGATCCTTTTATCCGTGACTTTCTCAACTGATCAGGGCGAATCCAGCGTTCACTGATCCTATTTTCCCCGTGAAAGACTCCTATGTGCCTGTTACAAAACGAAACCGAATCTCACCATCAACAAAGAAATTACTTGAGATTGACACTTTGAAAAAACAACATACATTACACCGGTTCAAAATTACTGAACCGTCAGGGTCAATAGCACAATTATCCACTACCCAATCTTTGAAAGTGCCTGTTTGTTTTCGCAGGATTGACACATTGAAAAAACAACGTAAATTATATCGAATCAAAATTATTGAACCGCCAGGGTCAATAGCACAATTATCCATTACCCAATCTTTAAAGTGCTGGTTAGATGTCTGTTTTTGCAGTCCAGCAAAAATTTGGTTGATGAAAGGAAGTCAAAACCGAGGAAAAACTTGAGTGTTGTTAAGTGTGCATGTACCTTTTTCCTTTGAACTGGATAGGAATGGCGCATATACTGGTTGTTCGTAAGGTCTCACCGTTAGCATCTCGAATACTACTAGTATTTTTTGGTCTTCCAATGCATGGCGACCTAACCCATTCCTTTAATGCAACTTCGGAAATTGCCGATATGCAGGCTCCTTTGTGATCAATCCTCCAAAACTGGTTTTCTAACTGCAGAATTGTACGATGTAAATCATAATGATCATGTTCTAGGGCTGTACTATTAACAGTGTTCATGGCGGAAGACGGGTTGGCCCTTCTTTTCGTCTGCCGTAGAATTCTTTCTGTTTCGTTTCTGTCTTAAAACGCATAGCTACGCTATCAGGAGCTCGGCACCCGACTTTCTGTGATAGAGGTGTCCGGACCTGTAGCACTGAAGTCCTCTGCGATCCGACCTCCCATGATCGCCAATGACGCCATGAGCCCAAAGGCCTTCTTTCGACTTTGGCAGAACAATAGTTGTCGTTGGCGTAACATGCAGTCACGAGACTTTGATGACGAGATCCCCTAAGCCTCACAGTGTACGTTTTGCTCTCTCTGCTCCCGTTAAAGCTGTTGTAGCTATCTTGTCTTCTCCTACCGCCATGGGACCTGTTTCTGAAGCTTACTCGTGTCATGCTGTCTGTTATGGTATCGACAGCCAGTTCCACTGGATGTTGCCCTTAGAAATTTCTCAGCTTCTTTTGCTTCTCTGACACAGTCTTAAAAGGTCTTTGGTTTGGCTTTATGGATGGTATAGTACATGTACTCCTCGTCTCTTACGGCACTGCAGAAGGTTCGAATCGCCGCGATTTTTGGAATCGAACCTGGGTCTGATGTTATTGGTCCATTGAATTTTTCTTCGTAACTACGGACATGTTGACTCAGATCCGCTACGGTTTGGCCTGGCATCAGCTTGATGGTGCAAAGCCGACCGACCTCGTGGCTGCGATCATGCTCCAGCTCGTCTACACCCTTTCGCGCCCTTTCGATGGGCGCCCTTTCGATGGGTCTAAGGCCATCCGCAAATGCACCTCTTAGCTTAGTTTCAGAAAAGGCACAACTTGTCTGTAAGTTCGCACACAGCAACTGTAACTTCCACATTCGTCAGCCATTTCTTTCGTTCTTCAATCTTTGCAATTTCAAAAATACCATACCATGGTTTGTGGGCACTCAGAATGTCACTTGAGCGGCTAAAGGTCCCAAGTCCGTATCACTCACCGCTGTTCACCAGTTTATATAGGCATTTTTGGGGGTTTTATAAGCCGCTATTCTTGTTCTAAGAGGTAGCGTACTTGATGCTTCTGATCGAACACACTGTTCTTTATTACCAGAGAGTTCACGGGACACAGCTCTTTATTGACAGAAGTATGACGTAATGTACGTAAAACAAAAATGTACGTAATATTAAAACAAAGGGGAAAACGGCGAGCCAAGACCCCCATCTGGTTACCAGGATTTTCCAGCTGCAACCCATAACTCTAAAGGCTCAAAAGGCTTTAGAAAGATCAATAGAGGCCAGTTTGAGTCCATTTTCATAGATAATTATGCCACTGTGTGGTCTCACAGCCCAACTATTCTTCCTTCTTTTAAAGAACAATGGGCACTAACTAAGCATTAGATTTTAGTGGAGTGTTCCTTGGACCTTCCTTGGAACACTCCACTATTGCGAGCACTGTAGCTGCTTTCCGTTTTCGGTTTCCGGTTTTCACCATATTTTGTGGAGCTCATGAATCTTGAACCAGTGTAAGTATCAAGTTCAGACTTGGTACACTAGTGAGTATTGGGGTATAGTTGCGCCTTTTGGGGGTCCCACCCCCACCCCAACTCGGCTCAGGGGAAAATGGGCCCAGATTGACCATTGAATAATGGTCATAACTTGGCCAAAACTGGACATATGACAATGAAATTCCTTGTACATGTAGAACCTTGGGCTGTGAAACTGCTTTTAAAGTTGCACCTCCCCCACCCAACACGTTCATGGGTAACTGGGTCCAGATTGCCCAGGAGTAAAGTTCTTTATCCGTGACAGGAATCAACAGCTATTGAGTTGAAAATTGGTAGGATTGTGAGCATTGGGGTCTCTTTGTACTTTTTCCAGGTCCCGAACCCAACCCCCACTTGGTTCAGGGGCAACTGGGGCGATGAAATTCACTTATACTTTTGGATCGTAGGGGTTGGGGAGAGTTGAGCCACCCCTACCCTTTCCGTTGATGGGCTCAAACTGCCCGTGAAAAAAGTATTTTACCCGTGACTGGAATCAAACCCTTAGCTGGTATACTTGAGGAAAAAGAAGTGGAAATACGCATTTGATGCGTCACGACTCCGGCAAATTCTTTCCGGCAAAGATTTTTTTTTAGAACATTTCAATCACGACTCCGGCAAGTTCTCTCCCTAATGCAGTGATTGTGTTGACCAGCCCCCAGAGCCCACAACTAAACAATTCGCGATCATTCCACCGCATTATACAGACAAGTGACGATGCTTCCAGTTCGAGTGCGGTCGATATTAGTAGCAAAGCGAAGCTAACTGGCAAACTGAACGTAATGTGCAAATTCTTCACCGCCGGTTCCTGTAAACATGGGAAAAAATTCCTACACATTTGCCCGCAGTATGTTTCCGGAAATTGTAAATATAAAAAGTGCCTATTTCACCATGTTGACCTTTGTTCGAACTTAGTGTGTACCTTTCCGTTCATGGGCGAGTGGGCTCAAACTGCCCATGAAAAAAGTTTTTGACCCATGACTGGAATCAAAGTAAACACTTCGCTGGTATCCTTGAGGAAAAAGAGGTGTAAATACGCACTTTGATGGGTCACGACCTCCCCCCCCCCCGCTCCCGTGTATGGGCAGCTCGGCCGAGATTTCCCATTCATTGAGTTTGTCTATGACAGGTCTCAAGTTGAACTCTTGCATATTTGGGGTGATATCTCTATGAATGAGGATTTTGTGTAACAGAAACACATAAGACGACGCGACGTACTTTAATCTTTAATTACCAGTTGGAAACTTGACTTTTTTGTCATATGATCGATGATATGCCTTTCTTAATGAATTATGACAAAGGGGGCATTAGGCTGCTACGATTTGGTTTATTGCACTTGTTATTACCTTGTTAATGGAAAAGAGGTTTAAAGGGGGAGACTGGCTGGCAGACCATTCAGTGTTCGAACTCAAGCTACTCATGCAAGATCTTCAACATTTCTTTGGATCTACACTGGCGGTTTGTTTACTTTTAAATCTTTTAAAGTGGGATGATTACAAATTAGGTTATTTCAATACTTGTTTGGTTATTGGGGATTAGAAATGTCTTGGTTCTAAAGCTATTTGTATATAAATGTGATAAACATTTTACTTTCACACTCCACGTCTGAGCGCTTGCGCACTTGTTATAACATGTTTCACACATATACATATCTGACTTCCACTAGATAGCGCTTCAGAAATAAGCCATTTTCTTGTTATCGCTTGTTACTCTTTGGGCTCCGTTACTCTTTGGCATATCGGCGGAGACGATTTCAGAGCATGGTATTGCAAGGCGTGGAAATCCAAAAACTCTCGGCCATGTACGAAAATCAATCTTTTTGAGAGTGCCATGCATGCCAAAATAAACCGTCTCTATAGCTGGCAGATTGCTGTAGTGCTAGGTGATGAATTTTTCTGTAGTTTGTAAAAATAAAATAAAAATTCTGGATATAAAATTACGACACTGCCAAAAATGTACAAATATAACCAACCTACCCACAGCTGATTCCAGAGCTTGCAAGGAATTATTAGTTGGCTCCGTTACTATGAGTATTTGTCAACAATGCAAATAGTCCGGAGTATATCATAACAACGAATAGATAAGCAAAAAGAAAATACGCTTATATTGTTGAAGCTAGTAAATCCGTGTCTGGCAGTCAACAAAAAACGGTTCAGCATTATATTAGCCAAAATTGTTGTTGAGGAATCTACTGATTTCTGATGTAATATTGTTATTCTAGAGGGTGGTAATGTGGCATCGTGATTGTTTGATCCGCCACTTGAACTTTAAAGACACAGTCTGAACTTTGGATTCATGGCCAAAATACATAAGTCCATTGTCATGTGCCTAGTAAGAGACTGAATTGAATTGGCCACAAATCTTGACGACACTGATGAAAGATGACGCAAAACTAAAAAGAAAAGACACATTTTGTCTTCCACAAAACCAGTAAGAAGACAAGTATTGATTGCCCAAAAAGAGCCCACTAAGACTAAGCTTCGTGTCTATTCAAGGGATAAACGAGACTTTTTGTTATAACCAGCGTCACGAGAATACTAAAAAATAATATGCCCAGTCCGTTTTTGTGTTGTTAGAGGCACGTAACTTTTCGAACTAAATGAGGATTTATATTCTAGACAGGAAAATAGTTTACAAAAAAAAGGTCAGAACGTCTTTGTGTTGCTAACGTCCCTTAGTTTTTCAATAATTGCTTTCGGAAGATCAAGCAATGGCTTGGCAAGCAAAGACACAACATGTTAGCAATAGAAAAAAAAGGAGATCAGTGTATTTAAAAAAGTCCAAGGGCCATTTACACAAAAAGTCAACCAAAAATATAACTTAAGCACTCAGACTCCTTGTTTATTCTAAACACTTATTTATATACACACCCGCTCAAGTAGTAAGGGTAGGGTTGAAATTGCTAAGAATTTCACAAAATTACACCATCTACATAATTGTTTCTTCAATCAGAAAGGTTGGGGCATCTAAGGAGGAAATAGTCCAAATTTTCTTCCTCCTCCTCAAACAGTGGGCAGTTATACCTCCCATTAACCAAACTACACACTACTACTAAAAAATCAGAAATGTGCACCTTTTAAGTAAACTGGTTTATACCAATTTGGCAGAAAAAACTCCTAGAAAATTCTCCCATTCCTATTGTGTAACCCATGTTTTGCCAGGTCGAAAGTCAAAGAAGATGTCATACATAGTCTATCCACTTCAGTAGACCCATGTTGTGACTTGCTTGCCAGTTGTTATGACAACGGACAAAGCAAACAAGAACAAATGCCTGAATCGCCTCCTAGTTTCTGTAATAACTAACACAATAAATAGGAAGTGGTTTTTTCACTAGTCCTTAATTTCTTTCAAAATTGCGTATTATCAGGAACTAGTAAAGATGATATGCTCTCAGCAGCATATAGCTTCTACAAGCCTGACGAACTATCTAAATGAGAAATTAAACGAAACTCACCTTAGTTGAAGTTTGATTGTAATTCTGCTCCATCAGGAGTTATCGACGAGACTGAGAGTTTATCTGAGAATGGAAGTTAGGCTGACAAAGTTGAGGGACACAATAGTCAGATTTTAAAGGTAACCAGAAGAAGGCGTAAGTAGCTTTCGCACCAATGTTCTGCCGTAAATTTTTGTCACCGTAAATGTTTCTCTCACCGCAAGTTTTCTACTCGTACATTATTTTTTCCTGGGACATTTTTCTAGGCAGGTATTCAGGTTGTGATTAATTATCGCGTTGCGGTGGTAGGCCGAGTGAAACATTTGGAAACAAGAACTACGAGCTCATATGGCACTTGTACGAGTAGGATGTACAAGAAAGTAGATGAGAACGTCACAAAATACACCCGCCATCCAAAAATGCGGTTCGGAAATAGAAATAGGATATTTAGTTTCACTCATTTCTGAGCTGTTCCGGTATCGTCTAGATTGTCTGTAGCAAATGCACATGACTGTTCAAACTTTCATCCCAATAAATCCATTTGTTTGATCCCTAGACGTGCTACAGGATTTCCGGTACTCACTCTATCTGGCTACCGTGGCCGAATCTGGTTCGGAATAAAAAAAAATCGTCCACCTAAAGCATCTTCTTTTATACCATCTATCAAGTTTCACTCGAATCTGAGCATTTTTGGAAAGTTCCGGTACCCCCCCCCCCCCTCCCACCAACGATGTCAGGGCCGGTTCGGGCCCAATCTCTTAATTCCCTGTTCCTGTCCATCAAGTTTTACTGAAATTGGAGCATAGCCCATCTGCAAGTTTCCAGTACCCCCCCCCCCCTACCTTGGCCGAATCCGGCCCAGACGCCAAATAACAAATGTAGGCCGCATATACTCGGCATTGTCGAATTTGCATCTCATTCGGTCCATCCGTTTGGTTTTTGTGCATGTCAGAAGTCCCCCCACCCCCAATTCCCCTAATCGTGGTCGCATATGGTTCGAACGCATGTTTTACATGTCGAGGCCATCGATTCGTATCACCCATGAAGTTTCACTCGAATCAGACCACTCGTTCGCAATTTATAGAAGTCAATTTCCATATTTCTCTTCTCTTGCTCCCCAAAAAATGTTCGGATCTAGGAACGGAAGTTTCCGAGGGTATGTTGTGTCAGGTTCTTAAGTCAAGATAATTCGGGTCGCTAATATGCCTGCAAAGTTTCGTTGTCGTTTTACATCTGGAACTATTCTAACTCACGACTACCGGAATTCCAGGAAACCCCCTCCAACTCCCCCCACAGAGCCCCGAAACCATCTGGCTCCGTCAATTTCATCTAGGCCTAATGCTTGTTCCATCCCTTAAGTTTCGTCCCAATCAATCTGCTTTTAGAGTTTCTTGAGTTTTCCACCCCCACCCCCCATCCCCATAGGTATCGGACCCGACCCGGATGTGACACTGAACGTCCGAGGCGATAGCTCACCAGACAAGTTTCATTCAAATCTGATCACCCGTTCAAAAGTTATGCACGCCACTAGATTCCGGACTCCCCATCCACCCACTCCCCCCACGATGGTCGGCTCGATGAAACGGCTATTCTCAAGTCAATCTGTTCGAATCCCTGACATACCAGCCAAGTCATCGCCCTAGGACATCAGGAAGTATGCCGAACTCGCGGGATCGCTAGAAATCCGGACCCCCACCCCAATTCCCCCACAGTGCCCTGATCCGGTCCGGTTATGTCAATGACGTGTCTAGGACCTGTGCTTATTTTCCCCACCAAGTTTCATCCCGATCCCTCCACTTTCAACGTTTCTCAAAATTTCCGGTTCCCTCCTCCAACTCCCCCCAGTGTCATCGGATCCGGCCCGGATTTAAAGTGAGATGTCTGAACACGAGGTCATCCTAAATATCAATTTTCATCAAGATCCGATCACCCGTTCGCAAGCTAAAAATACCTCAAATTTTGGCTTCACCCTCCCTCCACTCCCCCAACCCCCCCCCCCTCCAGATGGTCGAATCGGGGAATTGACGATTTACTATTTAATTTGGTCGGGTCCCAGACATACCTGTAAATTTCCATCGTCCCAGCACATCAGGAAGCACGGAAATCGCGGGATCACTACAAATTCGGACTTCTCCCCCCCCCAACTCCCCCAAAGTGAGCGGATCCGTTCCGGTTATATCAGTCACGTATCTAGGACTTTTGCTTGTACTTTCCACCAAGTTTCATCCGGATCCCTCCACTCTAAGTGTTTTCCAAGATTTCCTGTTTCCCCCTCCAACTCCCCCCAGTGTCACCGGATCCGGTCTGGATTTAAAATGGAGGGTCTGAGACACGAAGTCCTTCCATATATTAAGTTTCATTAAGATCCGATCACCCGTTCGTAAGCTAAAAATAACCTCTTTTTTCCTATTTTTTCCGGATTCCCCCTCCCTCCACTCCCCTCCAGATGGTCGGATCGAGGAAGCGACAATTTCTAATTTAATCTGGTCCAGTTCCTGATATGCCTGCCAAGTTTCATCGTCCTAGCTTATCTGGAAGTGCCCGAACTAGCAAAACCGGGACCGACAGACCGACAGACCGACTGACGGACAGAAATTACAATCGCTATATGGCACTTGAGTAAGCTCAAGTGCCATAAAAACCCGACCTGGAGAATGATAATCTCCCAGTGCGGTAGGTTGATAATTAATTGCGTGTTTCCAAAGAGAGTCTCATGCCGCTTAATTTCTTAACATGTGGCCGATCAGATATCTGTGACGTAATTGTCATTAGAAGTTGTTAAACATTGTTCGGTAATGTATTCATTTCCTTTACGGAAACAAGGTATCTGAACAGCAAAGGTTTATCCATGATTCCGTTTAGAGTTCGATTCTGTTTATGCGGTAGTAGAAAGACCAAAAATGAGTTTTCATCACACTGTCAGAAGTTTCATAACAGATTGCGCCTAACACTTTCAACAATAACACCTTTTCACTTAGAAATAAAGTGTTATCACCAATTAAGTTTATACTTCTTCGTGCCTAAATCTCCAACAACACCTTCAATAGGTAAAAATACTACACTGTCAGAAGTTACACAACGACAACAGAAGGATGCGCGGTTTCAACAGATAACACTTTGAGATGTTACCTGCTATGTTTCTTTCATTCCCGTTAGTATTTTTACCAATTGAAGGTGTTGTTGGAGATCTAGGCAGGAAATAGTGTGAACTTAATTGGTCATAACACTTTATTTCTAAGTGAAAAGGTGTTATTCTTAAAAGTGTTATACGCTATCTGTTATGAAAATTCTGACAGTGCATCTTAACCTTTTTTTGGTCCCAAAGCTCCTCGTGTGTTTAGCAACCTTGAAGCTATCGGTAACGTTCCTTTGATTAGCCACAGTCAGTAGCTGCGTTCGTTGCACTCCGGGCTTTCTCTGGTGTTTAGTCACCGGTGTCCGGTTCTTCCCTTAAAATGTGTTTTTCTGGTTAACCTGTGAGTTGATGAAAACTGGCTAACTCCTCGCTGAAGCCTGGCCCACGAGCAGGTTCTGGTTAGTCCGCACCGGTGAGATAAAACCAGACACTGGTTAGTTCAAAAACGGGTTATAAGATGTTGAGAAGTCACTGGTTGATGCGAAAACGGCTTATAAGAAAAACGGGAGACCACCGCTGAGAACTCCCGCGACAAAGAACGCAGCTAGTATTCGATATTCAGATACGTAATGCGTGTTCTTGTAAAGCATTGTCCTAATTGGTGTGATAAGGCGTATTACCGCGTATAAGACTTATTACAGATTCCTCTTTTCCTCGGAGCGCGCTGTAATAAGGTGAATAAGAAGAATAGACTAGCGTTCTATTCTGGCTTACGCAGGGCCAATCAGATCGCTTGGGTGGTTCGCCAGCGGGCCGAGGAGAGGCGCAGCGTCGTCAGGGTTGCCAAGGGAAGCACAACAGTTCTACTTTGTTGGAAGCTAAAGAAACAACTTTTCTTAACAAAAACACGTTTTTGTTCTATTACGACGGCTTTTCGTTAGTTCGAGGACCGATGCTGTCCATCCGTTATTTTAATAGCTTTTTTACAGTATAATTTGCGTTATATTGTACTCGTGTACTTCAAGTAGTACCAAGAACCTTTTCGGATATTTTTTGAGCTCGAAAAATTGTATTACCTCGGCAACACCGGAAGCCGCATTGATAAGAACCTCTTGGGTTGTATTTGAACAGGCGTGTGTGTTAAGACGTAGACATCGCGTATAGCGCTATTCACCTTATTACACCAATTAGGACAACGCTTAAGAGCAAACGAAGACCAACCCAAACCAAAATATATCACGTATCTTAAATTAAATTACCATCTTTTACAAAACTTGTTTACTGGGTATCAGGAATTATGAGGTTTGAGGTGGTCTTCAACAGCGGAAGGAATTGCTCAATAGCTCATTAAATGCCTATTATTTAAGATGCTTCGTTATTTATCTTCAGAACTATGTTCAAGTAGTATAATGAAAGACAGAAGTGCTCTTCAGGTGGGATTCGAACCCACGGCTTTTGGCTCACAAGGGCTCACTGCTCTGCTTTATTAGTCTTGCTGAGGCGGAGCTACAGAAGGGCTTGTTGCCAAAAGAGGGATTCCCAAGAGGTCCCGCAATATAATCCCTGGGCTGCGAGGTCAAAACACTGGAATCCTACACTTCTAAATTTATAACAAATTTACTTCTAGTCTGTGTGTTACGGTAAAAAGTCATCTCTGTAACATTCCATCGTTTTAAGTAAGTAAGTTAGTAATTTACTTGTAACCCGTCATTTCGGAAAAGCGGAGAAAATATTAGAAAATAAATAAAGCATATAAAGACACAGTAAGTTTTGTGAGAACTGTCTGATCAAAACAAGACCAAGGGAGTCCGGGGGGGGGGGGGATCATAAGTCTGGTTTTCTTTCTACTTGCATTCGTGATTGAGGAACAGTATTTTATGATTCCAGTATGAATATGAAGTCTTAATTAAGGAAACAATCTTAAATTTATTAATTAGTGATTTTCAAAACAAACAGGCCAAGATTTTTTTTTTTATTCCGAAGCAAAGCCTGAAGATCTAGTCTGAGAAGCTTGCCATGGGATTAAACACTATGTCATGCCTGACTCTTGCACTTTTTGCCTAAGGTAAGTTTCACGTAACACATTTCTTTTAATATCATCCGTAAAAAGTACAAACAAATGCGAGTTAAAACGATGTGAAGTTTCTCTCGGCATTTACATCTTTTAACGGACCGAAGCCACCTAATCATTCTATTGTTGAAAACTGTATTTCAACTTTAACCTATAACAGAAGCCCGGCCTGGGGAAAACCGGTAAGCATATTGTGGCCGAAGAATGATTTTTGTTTCTCTGATAGCATTCGAGTTATTTCCCCAGTTCCTGGCATTCTTAAACCGTACCACAACATGTCTTGCTGGCTCAATTAACGTAACGCCATGTATACCACTTCTACTATCCATGTCGTCCATATTTAGTAGGCCCACTATGATGCGAGTTACAGCAGACCGCTCATTGGCTTCCCGAAGCCTCACCGTCTATGTCCAATCATAAATTACTCAATCATAATGAGCTTCAGGCAGTTCTTGTTCTCTAATCATGTCTCTTTTGCTCAGAATTTGGAGTTGAACCATGCTAGTTCATACACGAACCAGTCATTGATTTGGGCTAGGTCATTCATCTTGTCGGCGTACATTCCTGGGTGGGACGAAAATCGCTTAAAACCATTTTTCTCCAAACTCCATAGTGTTGCAAATCGGTAGTAATAGATGGCTCTGTCTTCTTCCCGCATCCACCAGCTGTGAGTTTCCAGAGCAAGTTGCTTGATTTGTTTTGTGACACCTGCAAAAGGTTATTCGTCAGGAACTGAAACAAGAGCTGGAAGCTCAGATGGCCCTTGCAAGGCTGGTCTAGAGGTAACATTTGTAAAATTTTAGTTATCACGGACCCTTGGAAATCACGATAATATATCGTTTGGTAAAAAGTATTTTATTGATTAACTTGGCTGTAATGATGCGCACTTTAAAGGCGCTAAAAATTCATCAATACGCAAAATCCTAGAGACAAAAACGATAATAGGCCGTTGGGAATCATTAATGTATATCATATCGTCAGAGTATTTTTTCCACTTTTCGGTTAAGGTGTGCACTTTAAGGGTGCTAGAGATCATTGTTTATGCGAAATCCTCGTGGCACAAATGGTCATGGGACGAAATGTATCGTTTCCTCTAAAGTACTATTTGAATTTGCAGTTAAGAAGCGCAGTTTCAAGGAATTAGAAATTCATTTATAAGCAGAACTCTTAAGGAAAAAATGATCATGGGCCCATGGGGATCATGAAAATGTATAGTTTGCTTAAATATATTTTGTTTTACTTTGCGGTTAAGATTAGTACTTTAAGGAATGATCGGATTTGGAAATGACGACCTCCAAGCCAACTTTTCGAACCTCTGATTTCCTGTTTCATCGTCCTAGTACATCCGGAAGTACCCTTAACTTACGATCGCCATAATTCAGGACGTCCCGGCCCCTCTAACTTCCCCACAGTGCCCGGATCCAGTCCGGTTACTTAATTGATTTACCTAGAGCATTTGTTTGTTATTCCCACCAAGTTCCATCCCGATCTCTCCGGTCTAAGCGGGTCAAGTATTCCCTCCCCCTCCCAAAAAAAAAAGGTTATCGTATCCGGTCCGAACATGAAAAAGAACCTCGACAGACATGTCCTCTGTTCAGTTATTAAGTTTTACTTGAATCTAATCAACCGTGCAAAAGTTACGCATGACTTGATATTCCGGATTCACCCTCCCTTCACTCCCCCCCCCCCGATGATCGGATCGGGAATTAATTTATTTCCAAGACAATTTGATCGGGTCGCTGATATGCCTACCAAATTTCGTAGTGAAAATCCCTTAACCGCTATCACCGGAATTCCGAGAAATCTCCCTCCCCCCCAAAGTATCCGGATCCAGCCCAATTGTGTAAACGATTCATCTCGAGCAGATGCTTGTTCTTCCAAGCAAGTTTCACTCCGATCCCGCCATGCTAACCGTTTCTCGAGATTTCCGCTCTCCCCCACCCAACTCCCCCACAACTGTCAAATCCGGTCCGGACTTCAAAAGATATGTCAAACGATATCAGCGATATGTCATCTATTCGGTTATTGAGTTTCATTCTAATCCGACCACCCGTTCGAAAGTTACGTACTATTAAATTTTCCGGATTCCCCGCCCCTCCACTCCCCCCTCCCAGATGATCGGATTGGGAAACTGATTATTTCCAAGTTAGTTTCCTCTGATCCCTGTTATGGCTGCCAAGTTTAATCGTTCTAGCACATTTGGAAGTACCCTAACTTGCCATCATGGGACAGACCGCCCCAGCGACAGACGGACAGACCGACAAACGGAATTGCGATTCGTATACGCACGGTATAATAATAATTTTAATACTTTATTAAAGCCAACAAAGGGCCATACAACAGTATTCATTCTCGCACTTAACTAACAAAACTGACCTTCAAAATTACATACAATAAGATCACTTGTTTTTACCCTTCTACTATCCGCCAAACTACCTCCGATCTAAACTTCCAGTATACACTTAAAATATTTACATACTGACCGAATTACCTGACGATTGGTCGACTTCATAATACCAGGAAATAGTATGGGCACCCCACCAAAAAAACTATCTCTAATTTCCTTCAACCCCGGACAATCCGTCAGCAGATGGCATAGACTCTCTTCTACCTCATCACAAAATCGGCAAGCACACTCGGCCACTGGCAAAGACCTGTTCTTTTCAAAAACCTTTTTCCTACTTCGTAATGGGAGACAGTTTGCCCGGAGTTGGAACCACATCTTTAATTTTTCTGCGGGTAGACCTAGCTTAAAATAAAATTCCAATCCAAACAAATTCTTAAACTTCGGATAATTAGTGAGCGTCTCCGACTTCCGAATAGCCTCATCCCATAACTGGGTTTCTTGGTCCTGAAGTACTGAAGTAAATTTTCCAACCAAATTTTCCAAATCTTCGGCATCACCATGTCCCTCATTCTAAGCATTCCAAGTCAGAGGCTGCAAGTGCCATTAAAACAAGAGCGGTAAGCTCAACCTTCCTCCCGATAAACTCATGGCCTCAACGTCGGAAGGGCCTTCGGTCTGAAGCGGCAATAGTTCATTTAATATCCAAATTATATTGTGTAAAAAAGGATGATTGTTGCTGGTGCCCAGCGTCCCTGTAATGTAATAGTTACACTGTCGAGGAAAGTATAGTTGGTACTTACCTTCGTCTACAAGTATGCTTGTCCTTTTTTTAAAGTCAAAGTCTGTTAACCAAATAAAAAGTAAAGTGGAGGAACGTACGGGTGGAGATTATTCGGACGAATACACCTTTTGGGGGGACATATAGTCTCGGAAGTTAGGCCAGTCTGGGTGTGGCATTATAAAAAAATTATCTGCCGAATTGGTTCTTGTTTTTATGGCACTTGAGCATACTCAAGTGCCATATAGCGATCGTAATTTCTGTCGGTCTGTCGTTCTGTCTGTCTGTCGTTCTGTCGTTCTGTTGGTCTGTCCAGGTTATGCTAGTTTGGGCACTTCCAGACAAGCTAGGACGATGAAACTTCACAGGCATATCAGGGACCAGACCAGATCAACTTACAAATAATCACTTCCCCAATCCAACTTTCCCCGGATGCGGGAGTCCGAAAACTATAAAGTAAAACGGGAGCAAAAAGTAAAACAGGAGCAAAAAAAAGCGCTGCCCGAGTGCGATATCGAACCAGGAACCTTCGTGTTGCCAGTCGAGTATTCTACCACTGAGCCATGCGACGATGTAGAGAAAAGCGAATGTGGGAATACAAACGGTTTAAAATGGTCAGTCCAAGTCAGACAAATCTAGTGAAACGCTTGGCAAGAATATCAGGGAACCGACCAGATTAACTTGGATATAATCATATTCCGGATCTGATCATAGCGGAGGGAGTGGAGGGATGGGAAATCCGGAAACTATTAACATGCATAACTTTGGAAAGGGTAATCAGACATACGTGAAACTTGACCTTTGTGTTGCCAGTCCAGTGTTCTACCACTGAGCCATGCCATGATGTATAAAAAAGCGAATGCGAGAATAGATACGGTTTAAAGATGGTCAGTCCAAGTCAAACAAATCTAGTGAAACGCTTGGCAGGAATATCAGGGAACCGACCAGATTAACTTGGATATAATCATATTCCGGATCCGATCATAGTGAATGGAGTGGAGGGATGGGAAATCCGGAAACTACGGTCTGTCCCGGTTTTGCTAGTTTGGGCACTTCCACATAAGCTAGGACGATGAAACTTGGCAGGCGTAAGGGAGCGAACCAGATTATCATGGAAATGCCGATCCGGCCATCGTGGGGGTGGAGGGTGGAGGGTGGGGGTGGAGCAACAGGAAATCCGGAAACTAGTAACATGCATAACTTTATAACTGGTAATCGGACTTGCATGAAACTTGACATATGTCAAGAACAAGTGCTTCAGCTGCTCAGTCTCAAATTCGGACCAGATCCGATAACTGGGGGGGGGGGGGGCTGGAGGGGGGCACCCAAAACCTCGTGAAACGCTTCCACATAAGCTAGAACGATGAAACTTGGCAGGCGTATTGGGAAACCGACCAGGTTAACTTGGAAATAATCACTTCCCCGATCCGGCCATCTTGGGGGGGGAGTGGAGGGATGGGAAATCCGGAAAGTAGTAGCATGCCTAACTTTGGAACGGGTGATCAGATATGCATGAAACTTGACATATGTCAAGAACAAGTGGTTCAGAAGCTCAATTTCGAATCTGGACCAGATCCGATAACTTGGGGGGGGGGGAGGCTGGATGGGACACCGGAAATCTCATGAAACTCTTCCACGTAAGCTAGGACAATGAAATTTGACAGGCATATCAGGGAACCGACCAGAAGAACTTGGAAATAATCACTTTCCCCATCCGGTGATCGTGGGGGGTAACATAACTAGTAACATGCATAACTTTGGAACGGGTAATCAGACATGCATGAAACTTGACATATATCAAAAACAAGTGCTTCAGATGCTCAGTTTCAAATCCGGACCAGATCCGATCACTGAGGGGGGGGGAGCTGGAGGGGGAACCGGAAATCTGGTGAAACGCTTCCAAAAAAGATAGCACAATAAAACTTGACAGGCATATGAGGGAACCAACCAGATTAACATGGAAATAATCACTTCCCCGATCCTGCTATCGCGGAAGGGGGGTGGAGGGAAGGAGAATCCGGAATCCGGAAACTAGAAACATGCATAACTCTGGAATGGATAGTCGGACATGTATAAAACTTGACAATTGTGAAGAACAAGTGTCTCAGACTTTCAGTTTGAAATTTGGACCGAATCCGAAGAGAGCGGATTAGAGGGGGGACCGGAAATATCGTGAAATGCTTAGGGTCGAGGGATCGGGATGTCACAGTAGATGGGTTGGAAGGGGTTTCCCCGGATTTCCGGTGATCACTTCCACATGTACTAGGACCATGAAACTTGGCAGACATATTAGGTACTCTTCCAGGTCAACTTGAAAACAGTTCTTTTCCCGATCCGACGATCATGGGGGAGATTCTATTGACATGCATAACTTTGGAACAGGTGATCAGACCTGCATGAAACTTGTCAAGTGTCAATAACAAGTGACTCAGATGATCAATTTCAAGTCTGGAACGGATCCGATAACATCGGGAGGAGCTGGAGGCGGGGGGAGATATCTCTTGAAACGCTTAGAGTCGAGAGATCGGGATGGGACTTGGAGGGAAGAACAAGCATAATCCATAGATACATTGTAGAGGCTTAACGGCCTGCCATTCAATTTGCAAATATATTATTATTATTGTTATTGACAAAACAGGACCGATCGTGTCACACAGGACCGATCGTGTCAAAACAGGACCGATCGTGTCAGGACCGACCGTGGGGAGAGTTGGAGGGGGTTTTCACTAATTCCGATGATCCAGAGTTAGGGTACTTCCAGATGTGCTATGACCGTGAAACTTTGCAGGCATCTTAGGGACTCTATTGTATTGGCTTGCAAATATAGTCCCTCCCCCGATCCGATCATCGTTGGAGGAAGATACAGTTTTCAATGTGTGGTATAACCATTTCAGATTTACTACATCAAGCCCATTTTCTGATGAAATGAATATCGGGAGAGAGATCCAGCCTTAAAAACTGCAAATCGTATCTGACAAACATGCTAACTGTTCTTACAAGTGCCATATGAGCTTTCAGCTCTTGTTGTTATGGTTAGGAAGAAATGAGTATGCATTGGGTTATGTGATTAAAGATTTCTTTCCTCCTTTTTTGGAAGTTAGTTGTTTTGGACATCTTTGTATCAACCATGGCTCAATAAACCTTTTGGCGTCAACAAATGTTTCATCATACAATACGAGGGATAGTGCAATAAAAGTTATAGAGTTTAGCTATAACATTCCTGGTTATAACACTTATGGATATATTGAAGACTAGTTAAATAAAACTGAACTTACCCGAACGGATCATTTCCGGGATAGCCACATACTCGTATTCCTCAATATCAACCTTTAAAAGGTCAATAACTCGATGTGTGTGGCCAAGCATCTCCATGATGGATCCCAAAGTTTTGATTTCCCATCCCTTGTCCGTTTTCTCGTTCTTTCCACCAAGCCCTGAAAGAAATCCATAGTTCAGAAACTTTCCAAGTGTGACTTAGTTAACCTGATTTTACTAACATAGTCGCCAATAGAGCCAAAATCGTTTTCTCATAATACCTACGGTACAAGACCAAACTTTGTACCATAAGTAGAACATGAACTGAAAATAGTGTTCCATTACTGTGTGAAATAACCTGGACATCAACAAGAACAAATAATCTACAAGAACCTCCGTCTCCCCATCTCTGTAATACGACCATGAGGAGTCGAATATATTCTGATACCCTACCCGATGTAACCGAGTGGAGGGGGAGCTAAGTAGAACATCATAATCTGCTACCTCTATAAACAGCTGTATCGCAGTACAATTCAGCAGAACTATGCGAGCACCTTCTGAGTCGTTCTTTGCAGCTGATTGGTTGTCTACCATTATTACGACACGTCTAATTCACTGCAGACTGGGTTCTGTATCCCTGCTGGCATACTACGGTTTTTCTCCTGGTATGCGCAACGGCAAAGAGGGAAGTAGAAGGGTATCAACTCAGACCTCACAGCATGTACTTTAAGCTTCGCTCAGTTTGATCGGGGTATCCATAGTCGCTGCATGGGACCAAAGACAGAGGTTCTATCAGATCATTTGTTCGGGATCGACTTAAAGCAGGAAGGGAAGAGCACGGTGCACGAGCGCAAGAAGGCATACTAAAACCAGGAAAGGCATACTAAGACAAGGAAGGATGTCACCAGAGTTCAAGGCTGCGAAAAATTTAAAGCTGCACAGTTCCCTTCCTCTGTTTAGTATTATTTTGTGCGGTCGGCAACTCTTTAAATTCAAAGTTCACCATCTCTTCCTCGTTTTAGTATCCTGGCATGGGTATGCATTCAAGTTCAGTGAGGGGTTGGTAACTACAAAAATTGTAATTAACATTTTCATTACTCGTTTTAGTAGCTTGTAGCGGGTGGTACCATAAAGTACTAAAACGAGAATTCTAAATAATTAGTCTTTGAGGGGTCGACAACTACCAAAATTTAAGGCTTACCATTTCTTTCCGCGTTCTAGTAGTTTTTCAGGGGTAGTACTTTATAGTACTAAACGAGGAAAGCAATAGTGAATTCTATTCTTTGAGGGGTCGGCAACAAAACAAATTTCAGGTTTACCATTTCTTTCCTCGTTTGAATAGCTTCCCACGGGTAGTACCTTAGAGTACTAAACCAGATAATAAACTTAATCCTTAATTAGTGTTTAGTATTCTGTGAATGAATAAGAATTCGCAATTTCTTTCTTCGTTTTAGTACACTAAGGTACTACCCGTGACGAGCTACTAAAACTAGGAATGAAAAGGTGAATTAGAATTTTTATAGTGGCCAACCCCTCACTGGATTTTAACCCCTACCCATATCAGGATACTAAAACGAGGAAGAAATGGCGATCTTTGAATCTGAAAAGTTACCGACCGCTTTCCAGTTTCTCGCAACCTTGAATTCTGGTGATATCCTTTCTCGTTTTAGTATGCCCTTTCTTTTAGTATCACCAGGAAACCCTGATCTTTGTTCGCACCACATGCAAGCGCGCTCACAAATCTTACAACAACAACCGGGAGCGAGTCAACTTCGTATAAGACCGGGTTGTCTCCTGCAAAACTCTTTAGTGAGGATACAGTTACAGTTACAGCCAAGATAACACACGTTGCCTGGAAATCCTTTGCAACTTTTGGATCATTTTAAAACTCGCACTGGATCTGTTCAGCTATAAGCAGCCAAGTCACGCTGACGATTCTTCGTACGATTTGAACTCAGCTTGGGTAACTGAGATCAGTAGTGGACAAAAGATACTGCGTTTTCGATCCGAATTCTCCTCGCAATTCTCCTATTTCGCATTTTTGGATTATTCAGATAAACTGAATTTTCCTATGCGTGCGGTCTTATGAAAATTGAGAACGGGAAGAAAAACAAGTAGACGCATTCCAATCTCTTAATGTAGATCATGCTATTTTGAGAAAGGCTTTCCTGAAAGAACTATCCAAGTTCCTGCGATTTAAGGGAAAACTGGACAGCTTTTAAATTGGAAAACACGATGTCAGGTTTGCCGATGAGTCGCCTTTTCATCAACTCTGTATAGAGTTGATGGCATGCCCCATCAATTGTGTATTGAGTTGTTGGCTTGCCAACAGTTGTGTCTACAGTTGTTGGCTTGCTATCATTTATTGATCTGGGAGACTGAGAAAATAAGTCATTTGTGGTCAGAGTTTCGGTTGGAACTCTTGGCCTGCCCGCAGCATACTAAAATGCTCTACTGCAAGCCCTTAATGATACGTACCAATTTTGTGGAACGTAAACTGCTTCTTTGTTGGATCTTGCTGAGGGGTTTCGATGCTTGGGTCAAAAGAGTGGACTTCACATCCGTACTCTGCTAGGGCAGTGTCATAGGTCCAATCGTCTCGGACTCCGAACGAATAAACCAAACAGTTCCCTGGAACTGGTTTGACTTTTTCGTCCATGCAAACGGCTTTGTGCCCATCGTAGCTGTTCGTCTTGTTGTACCACTTGCCTCCCATGTAATCGAATTTTTTGCAGGCACCGTAGTTGTTCCATTGATGGTATCTTACGATATCCTAAAAATGAACATCTTAAACATCAACGAAGAACTGATATTCTTTTAGGCTAACCATAGTTTATGTCTGTCCCATCATAACTATAGAAGAAGATGGTGCATCCGTAGAAAGAAAAATGGTTATACGAAAAACGTAATACGTACTAAAGAACAAGTTTGAAACCTTCAGAAACCCATTTCTCACTGCTCTCCTCCATTACCGTGACAAAACAGATAGAATTAATTCTAACAAAAGGTAAGCGGTGCCTATACTCAATTTTGGAGAGTCACCTAGGAGATATTAAGGACATCAAAATGCACAAGTCGCTGTTCCTGGCAAAAGTTGTAGCTTCTATGCTTTACGGGTCCGAGATTTGGGGATCCCATCAGGGAGAAAAGCTCGAAGTGGTTCCACCCAGTATTTTAAGAGGGTACTAGGAGTTAGCGGTAGGACAAGTAATTTAGTAATTAAAAGGGACTTTAGATTATTGTCACTCCGTAGCAGGAGGTTAATTAGTATGGTCCATTTTTGGGAGAAAATATTGAGTTTACCTAGAGTTACAATTTTAAAGGCTGCTTTTCTGGAGGCCCTAAAAGATGGTTCCCGTGAATCTTGGCCGGTGTTGATTACGAAGATTTTGAATGATTGTGGTGTAAGTTAACTATCGAATAATGGCATTGGACCGTCGTTGGTTACGAGGGTAGTGAAGGCAAGGTTAATAGAACAGGAGATGCAGCAGTGGCTATGGGTGGTGAGCTCGACCCCTTCTCTGATGATTTATGCTCAGTCAAAGAATTTATGGGGGGAGGAGCTTTATCTTAAGGTTGGTTTAGGACCAGTTGAACTAAAGTGGATGGTGAGTTTTCGTGCAGATGCTTTACCGGTGGGTGCGATAAGAAAATATATCGGTAGAATTAAGTGCGGTTCCGGTCCTTATTTTTGCCCGTTATGCGGAAAGATGGATGAACATGTGGAACACTTGGTTTGTTCTTGTAGTGAGTTGGGGGATATAAGGAGAGAAGTTTTTGGTAAGGAGGTTCTTCAAGGGAGGTCTTTGAAAGATTTGATGGGTAGCAAAGTTTTCCAAGAGTTGCGTCGGTTGGGTAGATTCCTGAAGATTGCCATGGAGCACCGTGAACGTTTTATTGTACGTTGATGTATGTATGTATGTATTCCCCAAAAAAAGCCCCATGGGCCATGGTGTGCCATGGTGTTGTGGTAGGGATAGGTATTAGTTTGTTTAATAATCATTTAGTTATTAGAAGTATGTATGTATGTATGTATATATTTATTTCCCATCAAATGAAAACAGATGGAGTACAAGATAAAAAGAAAACGAGAAACACACTACGAGAGAATACACTAATACAGAAAAACAAAGAACGAGATCGATACCTAAATACAAAAATACAAAAGACAGAACTACTGCCTCAAAATGGTTGCCCAAGGATGAGCAACAATACCAGAGTTGTATCTGGCAATCTGAGCTATGATCGCTTCATCAGGGTCGATAATCCCATACCAAGTTTAGCTCAACAGTGCCGAATAAATGTGTGCTGGTTCGTCAATGGCGTCATCAGTCAAAGCAGTGGCAATCTTGACAGTTTTTTGTGCCATCAATATGCAAATTAAGTACAGGAATGAGACTTTATTCGACCTTTGTTCACCCCTGTATACAGTGGCGCCATCTACTTTTTCGAACCTAGTGACTTTAAACCTTCTGACGAAGCCACCAGATGCTGCTGCTGTCCCTTTTTCAAATGTCAGTGCTGTTAACGGCAGAGGGACTTCTAAGCCTCCGATTAAAACGACTCGCGGTTGCAGAAGTGGTAAACGCGTTTCTGAGAGGAGGAATCCCTTAGTGGAACCGAGTAACTTATCCGCTGCAAGTGACACCCGCGCCAATGTAGGCAGACCGACTGAATCGAGTCTCACAGACTTACCCATAATCGAACGCTTCGACTGTTTGCCCGTGAACAACTATGCCAATGAGCCGCCCCCTATTCTAAGACCTGTTACTTTCAGCGCTCGTTGTGGCCTTCCTAACTTCCTCGTTTGCAATACTAGATCGCTGTGCAACAAAACAGAAGATTTTGAAGCTGTTATTCGCCAGAACAACATTGCCATAGCAGCCGTTACTGAAACATGGAACCTCAATGAAAATACTGGTCGGGTGGCTGGATACTCTGTGTTCTTGAACACTCGCTCTGATCGTGGTCTATCGAAACTTGGGGGCGGTGTTGGTCTGTTCATAAGAGAAGATATACCCTGTAAACTCCTTTCTGATCTCGCCAATCCCGACCATGAAGTAATCTGGGCGATGTGCAAACCGACTTACTTGCCCCGTTTGTACTCATGCATAATTGTGGCATCAGTGTATTACCCAGAAAGTGCAAGGAATCGCCGAGACCTTGTCTCCTACTTGCAAAGGACTGTTGATGTGCTTCGGATCCACTATAGTAATCCTGCTTTTATCATAGCCGGCGACTTCAACCAGACGAAAAAAGGCTGGCTTTCATCCAGTCTATCCCTTAAGCAAGTGGTTCACATGCCTACTCACGTCTCAGGCAGCATTCTGGATCTCATTCTTACGAACTGTGAGGCCTACTACTGTAATCCTGTTTCTCTCGGACCAGTGGCCAAGTCCGACCATTTTGCTATTCTGTGGAAAGCCCACAGTTCATTGCCCAAGCCGAAATTAAGCCGCGTGGTTACCCGACCTCTGACGGACCCAGCCATTCGAGCCTATGGACAGTGGATAGGCAATTATGATTTCCCAGAAGTTCACGGTGATTCAAGCATCCACGAAAAGACTAAAAGATTCAGTGACATTCTGTACTTCAAATACATCGAAATCTTCCCCACAAAGTCAGTTACCATTAGTGAGTTTGATAAACCATGGATTACCCCTGCCATAAAGAAACTCATCCGTGAGAGGTGCCGCCTTCACTCTATCGGTGATGTAGTAAACGCAAAGAAACTACGAAATTGTACCGTCACCGTAATACGTAACGCCAAACTTCAATATGGCCGTTTATCAGTGTCACCTATGCGCGTCAGTAATCCAAAGAAATGGCATCGGTCTGTTCGAAAAATGTCGGGAAAATCCACTACTTCTAGTGTGAGAATATTAGACGATAATGGCAAACTTCTCACTGCGACAGATGTGAACTCTTTCTTTACTGAAATCTGCACAACCCACCCTCCACCCACCGAATCCCAGAAAGCCGATCTCTTGTCCGGCTGCTCAGAAGAAGAAGTTATAGAAGTCACTGAAGAAGACGTCTACAAAGAATTAATGAAAATTAAGCCCAACAGTGCATCTTATCCTTCGGAACTTCCTGTAAAACTTATTCGTGAATACGCCCCCTTCATTGCCAAGCCACTATCCGTGTTGATCAACCTGTGTTTCATGTTTGGTACTTTCCCTGATATTTGGAAAAAGGCGTATATCCGGGTTATTCCGAAATCAAGCCCCCCTAAAGCATGTGATGAATTGCGCCCTATCTCGATAACCCCCTGTCTGGCTAAAGTTACGGAAGCATTTGTGCTCCGTCGACTGCTCAACCAAATCAGTTCTTCTATCGATAAGTACCAGTATGGTGGACTCCAGGATTGCAGCACTGCAATTTACTTAGTGCGTATGTACGATTGTATACTTACATGGCTGGATAAAGGTAATCGGTTCCTGGATCTAGGTGCAATAGACTTCCGAAAAGCATTTGATTTCATTAACCACCTGATTGCTGGCCAAAATTTGAAGATAATGGGTGCTAAAAAGCGCGTGCTATCTCTGATTATGGATTTCTTATCTAATAGGAAACAGCGCGTTTATGCCCTGTTTGAGGGGGATTCCGACTCTGGCTGGACAGGTATAACATGTGGAGCTCCGCAGGGCACAAAGTTGGCTGCCATCATATTTATAGCCGTGATCAACTACCTACTAGTCGATTATGAGGATCATTACAAGTTTATAGATGATATCTCTTTTCTATTGAAATACCTAGTTGAAAACGGGATTGTTAAGAAAGAGTTCAGTGATGATTTCTTCGATGCGTTTATTGCCGAGTGCAATGTCTCTAAATTGATAATTAACACGAATAAGTCAAAGGTCTTACGCTTCAATCCGTTGAAGCGCACTTTCAGCCAACCGCATGTTCCGTTTCCGATTGTCGACTCAATAAAGATTTTGGGAGTTACTTTTTCCAGTGATTGTTCTTTCGCCTTGCACGTTGAAAATGTTGTCAAAAACGGAAATGCATGTCTGCAGTCTTTAAGTACAATGCGTAGATTTGGCTGTGATGTCCAGTGCCTTTTGCTAGCTTATCTCACATACGTCCGTCCAGTTCTTGAATATGCAAGCCCACTGTGGGGACCTGCAGCACTACGTACTGTATACCTCATCCAAGAACTTGAGTCGGTGCAAAAGCGGGCTTTGTTCATTATTATTGGCGATCGACAGCTATCTTATGGTGAAGCGCTTGCTAAACTCGATCTCCCCACGTTGGCCCAAAGATACGAGCAGATTATCCTGAGGTTTGGGAAGTTTCTTCTCTCCAAACCCCAGCATCGAGACATCTTACCACCCACTGCACCGCCCAACAACCGTACGCGTCACCAAAATAAACTGGTTCCAGTAGCTTCGCGAACGAACCGCCACGCAAATTCGTTTGTACCTTTTTTTACGGATTTGTTAAACAAAGCCGAGTGATATTTTCTTCTTTTTTTTCTTTTTTTTTTTTTCGTGTTAGTTTGTTATTTAGTATAGTGAAGCAACGCAAATTAGCTGTCAGCTACGATGTTGTTTTAAATAAACCTATCTCTATACCCATATGAGTTGATAGTTGAATATTTGAACTGGTACATTGCAGTTGGAGTGCTTGTTTATTTTTATATTTTATACCGCCATGGCCCATAGGGCTTTTTTGGGAATACATTCATTCATTCATCAAGAGAGGGTCGGAAATAAGTTCCCAACAACCTACAGGCTTAGCGCAATTACCGAACCTTATAGGCTATTCGATGACGATTTAGAAACATTCGTTTTCGTCGGGTAGGCTGCAATCTCTCTATATATAATGAGTGTCCCTGTCGCGCTTAGGTTTGCGCAAATCCTTTCTGGATTGTGGAATTCGAATAAGCAACTCAACAGTACTATAAATGCAAAGCAGTATTTTATTACCTTTTGCGTGACGTTGGCTAATTTACTTTATCGAAATTTGCAGACCGGTTTGGTAGGATTTATTGATATCATAATGAATCTTACAAAGGTCATTGGTCTCAAAACCACTTTCGAGAACGGTCTGCACGAAGCAGAAGAGCGAGTCACTCTTTGAAGTGTGTTGATCAAACTATCGCTAACAAAATTTAAGCCCATTGGTCTTGGGTAATTTAACTTATTTTTATATTATGTTAAAGAAAACGCAGGATTTCATTTTGCATGTTCGCGGCTGGCTCCATCCCTCCGTGACGTTGATTTGAATCTAATTTTAAAGACTATTAGCTATTCACGTCACCTAGCTTTGACAATAAATCCATATTTAATTTAGTACTCGTCCTCTCTAATTAGAACTACTTAGTAGAACTACTCTTCCTCTCTAATTAGAAATTAACAATCTCATTTCAGTTTTTTTCGTTATTTCTTCTAACAAAATTTCCTTTAAACAACTACATTCAAAAACTTTAGATTTATTTAAAAATATTTCTAAGATTCCTTCTCTGAGATTTTTAATATAATAAAATTACAGTTTTAAATTTAACTCAGTGGACCATCCTAACTTAGTTATATCGAAACTTCTTGGCGAATGCTAATCCGTTCTGACAAAAACAATATTATTTCAATATAATAAATGCCCACACCATCTCGCTCACTCAACCCATAATAGAAATTTCTCCTCAATGGTCTCTGGCTGGATTACTCCAGTACCGCCTTATTCTCACGATCTAATCAATTAAAATGACCGGTGTGAGGTAGAAAGAGAGATTTTTTACATATTTAAAATTAATATTGAAACATGGTTACTACAAAGTTCAGGATTTACATTTCTCAGTCAATTCAACTTGTCACAGCCGCTAAGCAAAACTCCCCTGAAAAATAGATCAATCATTACTAGTCAATACGAATGAATACTGAGAACACAATTATACCTACAGAGTTTGTTGAGGCGAAAGACTTTTCACTGCATTTGCTTTGTGTTTATTAGTATTATTTTCTCTTAGCACCTGCCAACATTATTTAGACAGTACAGAACCGAGAATTATTTTCGGTCATTGGGTCCATCCCCCTGCTGGCTAATTTTGTCTTTAGTGATTTTGTTAGCATTCATTCTTAGTAGCTATTCCTTTTGGTCTTGAAAATATGGCCGATTTTAAACAGATCCAAATCTCAAACCAAGTTACTGAAAGTTATATGCTTCTTAAGATTTGTGAATTTTCTTTAATTTGTTTTCATACACGAGCTAAATTCTTTTGTTTCTCTTGGATATTTCTACGTAATATTTTCGCGGTTTTGCTGTTTTAAATGACAGCATGGATTATATGGACCTTGGCTCGCTGCGAGGAGCACTGATTTTTCGTAAATCACTTTCGTTAAGGATACAAAACAGATACAAGCGCATAGAGGTACCACAAATGCAACAGGGAAATCCACTATATGAAGCTGATTATTCGTCAATAGCGGAGGAACGAAGTAACGCGTTTTCATCGACTCCTCGAGCCTTTTTAAGTGAATACGTGATGGGCAACTAAATTGTCCTATTTCAGCCCTTTTCGTTTAATTTCAACAAGACTATCAGACAGAAAGAAAAAATTAGCATAATGAATAAAAGTGTTGCCAAATTTTTAGCAGTGTCTCTTTCTTTTATTAACTTGTCTGAAGGTTTTACACCACCGACAACTGTGTTTCGAAGTAAAAACCCCTCTTCGAAGTCCCTCTCCAACGGACACTGTCTATACTTTCAAATCTGCAGAATATATTTTCGAAAACCCATCCCATTCAGTAGTTGCGTTTTTGATCGCCTGTGTAAGTTCCCCTATGAGTTCGCTGTTGCTGCTTAATTTGGCGTTTTTACACTCAGTTCGCCTGACTCCTTCGCCTGACTCCTTCGCCTGACGCCTTCGCCGTTTCAAGACGCAGGTGAATAAAAACGGAAAATAAGCATCCCGGCACATCATTCATAAAACCGCCTACATAAGTCAGTAAAGGGTAGTTACATCTGACAGTGAAAAGGCCATTCTTGTAGTCAAAATATACAAGTTGTAATCATCCATTTCCAAACACACTTTCCAGGTCTTTAAATTTTGTGGGGTTAATTTATTCATGACAGGCGGACTCAGACCGGGAACCGCGTTTGCGTCACAGTCCGTCGTTTCACTCGCAGGTGTTGTAGAACCGAGAACTGACACGGTCTCCATTTCAGCAAAAACGACAATTAAGCAAACTGCGTACTCGGAAGGTGATCGAAAACGAGAAATAAATAGAACTGAGATCAGGAACGGCAATAAAAAACGCAACTAGTATATTTTGAAAAAGCCCAAGTTCTTGCAACGTGCAGCGGACTCGATCAAACTATTCGAGAAACCGTTGAAAGAAAGAGAAACCGAGCAGGCATTACCAGAGATACAGGCTAGTACTGCGTCTACCGGGAACGTGGAACGGTGGAAGAAAATTTAAGCCACAATCCCTTATTAACGGCAAAACCGAAGTCGATCAAAATGCAGAAACAAAACTTTCCTGCCGTCGCCCCATTCGTGCAGCAAAAACAGCAGCCGTGTCAAAAACTAAATCTCAGCACTAGTTTTTCCGTGCAGTAATGATTAAAAGTAAGAGATACAAGCGAGTACTCCCGACCAGAAACGTAGAACAAGGTTATTAATGGAATAAAATTTAAGATTTCTGTCTCTCATTAATATCAAAACCGAAGTTGATCAAAATACAGAAAAAAACTTTCCCATCATCACCCAATTGTGCAGCAAAAACAGCGGCCGTGTCAAAAATTAAATCTCAGGACCAGTTTTTTTCCCTACAGTACTATTTAAAAGTACTTTGCCCAAATGAGATATTCATAGTCGGTAAAATCTTCAATAATTTGTAACAGGGTCGTTTCCTTCCCCGACATTGACCCTGAAGATTGGCAGCCTGACGAGGACCCTTGCCGAAGAAGGGCCGAAATATTGCTGCTAAAGCTTACTAGCTGACTTATCCGTTTTACGGATTATTTCAATATAGAAAAACTAAATATTCTTTGAGCCCAAGCTGACTTTGAAACATTTATTCCAGCAATGTTTTCAACGGATACATCAGCTAAGATTCTTCATAAGCGATATTTCGGCCCTTCTTGGCAAGGGTCCTCGTCAGGCTTTCAGTCCTCTTGTTCAACTTCGGGGAAAGAAAATCATTACAGGTTTACAGGATTACAGGTTTTTACAGGATTACAGGTTTGTTTCTTTCCCCGAAGTTGAACAAGAGGACTGAAAGCCTGACGAGGACCCTTGCCAAGAAGGGCCGAAATATCGCTTATGAAGAATCTTAGCTGATGTATCCGTTGAAAACATTGCTGGAATAAATAGAAAAACTGTAACTGTAACTGTGTAACTGTAACACCGACACTTTGAAAATGCAGTACCATACAAATAGAGTAAGAGAAAAAAGAAAAACGAAGTAAATGTATGCCACTGAGTATCTCGAGGCGTATCTACAACTTAATATCTGCATCTGTTTAAGTAACCTATACATATTAATGGTGGTCATAAAATTTAAAACCAAACAAGTTGACGGGTTTGGATTTTCTGTATTTGCGAATGGTGTTGGCTATGCTCATGAACTTGCAAAACGAAAAGGTATAATTGTCTTATCGACCGAAAAAGCCTCCTCTCACATTCCAGCACTAACTGCTTTC
>JAKZAP010000015.1:20557364-20690349 GCA_023053575.1 Branchinecta lynchi
ACGTTCTTCGTCTGTGATGACGAAGAACGTCTTCGTTCTGGAAGCAATCGTCATAACAGTGTTGTTTGGCTTTCAGATATGCTGACGTCATGAACTGAAAATAATACGATTAATACCCTAATTCTTAATAAACAATACTTCTGTAATGAAACAGCAAGTTCGCTCGATTATTAATGTTAAGGGTTTAACGCTCGACTAGAAAAGGTACGAAATATTTTATTCTTTACCCAGAACTTGAAACATAAGTTATTTTTTTGTTTCAAATTAATTAAATTGCTCTTCTTGGTAAATCATGAAAGTATACTTATTACTTATTTGTTTGTATAAGTAACTTGTGAATCTTTGATCCAGACCATGTCTTTAATCCAGATGTCGCATTTGCGCTCGTTAAGCATGTGCCTAAACGACGCTTAAACAAAATGGTTGCGACAGTAGGAATTTCTAGTACTTCAGATATCAAGATATCATATTATTTCATTCTTCTGCGCGAACTCAAAACTAATTCCGTAGAATTATTATTTCTTTCTTCACAGAAATCTGTCAGAATAATGTCTCGTAGCTCGAATGGCGGAAGTTGAAACTCGTCAGTTTTAGATTTCTTGTCTTTATTTTTTCAGCTGTGTAACAAATCATTAACTATTTGTATAGCTAGTTTGCAACCTAGCTAAAATTTAGTAATAATTTCACTAACAAGCTATTATTCCAGTCTTCAGACCAGATAAAGGGAATTCTCCACTTCTGCCTTGCTAGATAACTTTGATCAGGCATTGATAGTGCTGTTTTGAGCTTAAAGTTCAATGGGCACATCAAGCTACCCCAATCCCACTCTGTAACAACCTAGGAACAATGCTTACCCCCTAGATCAGCAGCTTGTTCAACAGTTTCCTCTCTGTGATATTTCAAAGCGTAATTTTTTGGGCCAGTACATGCTCAATTTACTAGCTTGGACAAAGATAAAAGTGATGTTTCTTATAATAATTAGTAGATCTTTATTATATGCATAAATTAGCTTGTATAATTCAGATTCGAATAGGTTATTTGTTTTTGAATGATTTTTGTAGCTATATTATTTTTCATAAGCTTATTGCATATTCTGGTACATTTTATAAAGCAAGCTAACCAAGCTTCACAACACTATTCAACAAAGAAAAACTTTTAATAGCTAGTTTAAGCCATGGAACTTCTGAGGAAACACTACAACAATCAGGTAGACTGCATCTGCGGCTTGACTTTATTGACATCTCAAATATATCCTTTTCTATCAAGCATGCTGGAAGCTTTTGAATATCCTGCCACGATATCCCAGCTGCCAAGATTTGGATCGCCGAAATGCCAGAGAGGTAAAGATAAGGGATAACAAGAAAACGGCCGATTTTTGTAGCGCCTTCTAAAGGAAGTCGGAAATGTTTATTTGTGAAGCATTTAATACAAAGTAAAGCATTAGAAGTGTCCATTGTGCTTTAACGATAACATGATTTCGTTTAACATGCCCTTTAATTTTCCTTAGAAACTGAGCTAACATTTTATTCTGACAGTTCTTAGAACTAGACGAAATTTCTAGTTAAAATTTTGATCACTTCTGAGATTTCCTTTGCTAGATAATTTATGCCAATTATATAAAATCATTTTGTTTTCCGCTAACCTGCGGCTTGATTTTATTTTGCAAAATGTTTAGACTAATCTGCTTCATTTTGCGCATCATGCAATGTGATAGAATGGGGTATCAAAATCTTCGTAACTCAGCATGAAACGAATAGGGTTTTTCCCCCCAAAAC
This sequence comes from Branchinecta lynchi, assembly GCA_023053575.1. Taxonomy (NCBI): domain Eukaryota; kingdom Metazoa; phylum Arthropoda; class Branchiopoda; order Anostraca; family Branchinectidae; genus Branchinecta; species Branchinecta lynchi. The sequence continues at coordinate 20,559,140 of JAKZAP010000015.1, forward strand.
TATACTTGTCTTGGAACCCCCAAGATACCAAACGCGTTTGCTCAGATATGTTGGATTTATGACAACCGAGTCATTTACCACAAAAAGTTCATATCGACTCGTAGCAAACAATTTTTCAAGGTGCGAACCGCAAAACGAAACTTAGTGGAGCAAAAACCTTCCATTAGGTTTTTTAACACAAGAAGCCTTCATGCTAATCAGAGACAGTGGTCTCAAATGTCAAAAGACATTTATACTGATATGTCAGCTTTCGTAGTTTGGCCAGAAATTACGAAAGACAATTTCAATAACTCAGCAGTGAGTTATTCCGTAATTTAAATTATCTATTACTGATTATCTGACGGAGGTTTCTTTTGCTAGCTTATTAGATCTTTTACCTCGTGTGTCAAAACATTCTAGTTATAGAAAATTCGCAACTATTGTGCATGATTAGAAAAAAAATAATATTAACATGAAGCTTGAAGAACCACGCCATGGATTCTTTCTTTGGATTGTAAGGAGCGACCTTACCAAATCCTTCCGCCAAATATTTATTCACGAATTGTCGTTCCCAGACAATACGAAACACACCAGACAACACTGGCGACTCATCTCTCTGGATTGGTCTCGAACCTTTTCCGAGAACGGTGTAGAACAATTTGCACAGGTTTGTTCTGACTTCCAATCCTACAACAACGCCAAACAACGAAATCAATTTAATGACTAAAAGACCAGCTCCACTCAATTCTTATTCCGGAGAATGTGACGGTTTTAAGGTCTTCGTTGTGCGTTTTTTCCTATACCAAGGAATTTCGGCGGGTTTGAGGTACCTCTTTCGTTCGAATGCCTTTCAAACGACTAAACAGCCGGGTCGCAATGACCGGGTTGGGGAACTGATATGGTCAGCACACGCTGGAAACCATATTATCAGGCATAACATAGAGAGTGAGATTTAATGCGGTATAGTTTAACGCGTATGAACTCTGCTTTTTTTTTTTTGCTCTTTCAATTGCAACTAAATACTTGTTTCTTGTAAATTGCAACTTCTGTCAAAAATAACAAAATTCAAAGTCCAACCAATTCTTGGATCTTAAAATTTGACAACTTAACTTTAAAGTGTAACTAAAGTCTTGATTTTTACAGCAGCTTTGCTTGATAGGTTTTAAGTCGTCTCCTTTCATTGCACTAAGTTTCTTCCAGACCGGATCTAGGATTACAGTATAAATGACAAACTGCAAAATTTGTACTAAATTACTAGGAACTGGATCATCCAAAAATAAAGATAAAATAAAATTTAGGCAAACTTGAACAAAGCTTGCTTAGAAGACTAAAGAAGAAACTAATGTTCTGGATTGATCCTTTCGTATTACTAGTTTTGCCCAAAATTGGTCGACTTAAAGTACAAATGAAAGGTTATGACTTCTTCTTATCCAGTGTTGGGCAGTACTCCAAGTGCTTGTATTTCAAGTACAGGAGCTTGTTTTACTTAAGTACAATTTGTAGAGGATACTTGATAGTTTGTTCAAATAACTAAGTACTTTGTTGTATTCGTTGTCAGGTTCTTAATTGGTACTCAAGTACAAAATTTGGAAGTACTTGATATTTATTATTCGAGTGCAAATTTGAGTTACTTGTCCCAACACTGTTCCTATCGCACTTGGCAAGGACTGGCAAATTTATGTTGCTTTTACAAGTAAGATTATCTCGTAAGGCTAACGGAATTGTATCCGTAGGCTATAGCCTAACCACCCTTCTTCCGAAACTGGACGAAGTCAGTTTTCTTTACCGTATCCCGACGATGTTTGTGTAACGTCTGCTTTCTAATATACCGACTGAATGCAGCAACTGATTGGCAAAATGTGTAAAGTAAAATACATCTCTTTGAAACAAGAATCATATATTTTTTAATTATTGAAAGCAAAACAAATAATCTTAACCAGAAATTTTAATATTAAAAAATCAGCGGCGACAAGCTGAAATAAATAAAGAAGTTTATTGCTTACCAAAGAAAATTCTTGTGAGTTTATTATAAATTAGAAACTGCTATTTTTCAGCATAGCAATTTTAACAATGCTTGAAAGTAGCGGGAAATGAACAAATAAATTCAAGTAATCGTATGTACGATTTTTCACTAAATAAAATGAAAGGCAAAGGACAAAACTTTCGTTGCCTGAAGTTAACACATTTTGACTGCATATTATAACGATACATTGAAGGTATTATAGCAACTAGTGGTAATAAAATATGTTATTAGCGAACAATATTTTAATCATAGAGATATCTTTTAGCGCAAGAGTTTTACAATATTTTGGAACCGTCTTTCCAAAAAAACGCGTGTTAAGGAACTTGCAGTCCTTAGATTTCATGAAAACAATACATCTTTGATTCTCAGCTTATTGGACCTAGACACCCCTTGCGAAGTTCATTGGCTCTACCCTAAAGTGAAAGTTTATTTACAGATCGTCCTGTATTCAGGTTGTTGTGCCGAATATCTCTGTCAGATCGATTGATTGATTGCGTCTTCTGTCAAAGAGGATCAGAAGAGGCACAGAGATTCGCAAATGTTTTGAGCTTTCACTATCGTAACAACAATTTGCTATAACAACACAAAATTTGTTTGTTAAAATGGGATGTAAGCTGGGCAAAGAATGCATTACGTTTGGAATTATTTTAACATTGCGATGTTTTTCTTAAGGCACTAAATAGCAAGGAATATAGTATAAAACTGATAAAATCAAATAATTTCAGTTTGTTCTCTTCGAGAAACAAGATGATTCGAAATGTGATCTTTTTAGAAAATCGCGAGAATGCACTAGAAGAACGAATGGCTTCGTGCTTGCCGTGTTTTTCAAAATCGTGCAAGTTAGTAAGAAAACCTAAGTTTTTACTTATCTTAAATATTGCACTGAAAATCTGCTGCAAGTCATCCAAGATTCCCAATCGCTGTTTCCTTCCGAACTCGTTTCTGACCAATAATCGCACAGCATGTTCCGAGAAGATCTAAGACAGAGCTCCGAACCTGGAAAATACTCGAACGACAAGATTAGCAATCTGATACTTGCATAAGTACAGAGCACATTCGAGATTTTCCAAAGAAAGTATAAGTTTCACTAAGACTTTAAAATAAATTTTAGCTACGAAAGTAAATTCAAGAGATAAACATATTCTACAAAAGTAACTTTAACAGATAAAATACTAAAAAATAGAATAAATTTTACGCCTTGCAAGCTCGATGGAATTTCGTGAAGTCACTCCTAGATCTGAAGTTGAATCTAGGTTGTAAAAAGGCGAACTTCAATAGACTTCTTCCATAAAAGAAAGTAAAGATGAACTTACTTTGCTAAGGCGGAGACCAAATCAGACAGGCAGTGACATTATACGGACATTTTCTCATGATTTCTGTTTGCAGACAAAAATAAAATTTTTAATTGTTTAATTACTTCCTCTAGCCGGAGTAGAAAAATTACTAATGGAAAGGTTCCGAGTAATCATTAATTTTACTTCACCAAAATCGTCTGTCCTTCGTATCTTCTTTTCTTCGGGAATCGATGGACGGACGGTTGGACAGACGTGGATTTTGATGATGCTCAGCACACCTCTACCCACATTTTCCAACACCACATATTAAGCCATACCTAGGTATTTCAAATGGCTTTCTTGAAATCATCAAGTTCGTCAGTTCGGCAAAACCAGTCACTAACAGTTCACTCGCCCTTATCCTGGGCGGACACATATCTATGTGGCACGTATGGCACAGCTTCGTGCATAAATCTCAACTGAACTGGTTTTGAGCCAAAGTTATAGCAAAATGTGAAATGTGAGGTAATATTGTCAATAACTGAATGAGGTGTCTGAGACTTATTGTGAGGTGCAACCGACGCGCTGAATTTATGTTGGCGGCTAGCAGTATTCTCACTAAACAAGCAGATGGTTGGGCGCTGTTGTTGGTTGCCGTCTTCGCAGATGTAGACGGACATACGCAAAAATAAATGCAAACCCCAAGCCATTTACTCGGATAAGTTTAAGTTTAACATTTTAGCTCCGGTTAGGAATTTGAGTTTTAGGCAAACAGAAAATCAATGAGAAAAATAAAAGACTTACGTTTTTCTTCGACCGTACCGCTCTGCTGTTACTATGTCACTATAAAAGTTACCACTTGTGACACCATAGTCAAAGTGGTTCACTTCTGACGCCATTGTCAAGTTGGGTGAGTGGTAAGGCAGGACGTGGAATGGTAAGGCTGTCTATGCAGATGAGACGGTGGTACGAAAGAATAAATATTGTATTAGCACAGTAAGTATAAAGATGTTGAGTCTACGCGAGTCTGATCTAGCCTGAAGTGAAGATGTCTCCGGCTTGTATATATATGTGTCAGGCTCTGTAGGACAAGGCTGTAGGCACGTACTCTTCGCGTGAGCCTGTGTCCTACATCTCTGAAGTTAGTCAACCCTGACATTCCACATTGCGTCACAATTTCACGAAACCATGGATAATAATCAGGAGATGTGGAAAATATGATACAAATTGGGGATTGACTAAAAAGAGGCACGGCATGGCATAGGAGACACGAGTGATAAAAAGAGATTAGCAAGTAATAGAAGTAGACAAGGAAGTGAGAGTTCGTAATTCCAGAGCATAAGAGAAAGCACGTTAAAACATTGTTATTTCCCCTCACTCTGAAGCCTGAAAGGGCCCTTCAAGTTTTCGTGCCTCTTTTTAGTACATTTGCCTCCTATATACACTATGTCGTGCCGTGCCGTGCCTCTTTTTCGTCGATCCTATAAAATTGGGACTTATCAAGATTTATCTTAAAGCACAATGGACACTTCTAATGCTTCATTTTGCATTAAATGCTTCTCAAATAAACATTTCCGACTTTCTTTAGAAGGTGCTATGAAATTCGGCTGCTTTCTTGTTATCTCTTGTCTTTATCTCTCTGGCATTTTGGCGATCCAAATCTTCGGACCTGGGATATCGTGGCAGGAAATTCAAAAACTCCCAGCAATGCTTGATAGAAAAGGATATATTTGAGATGTCACCAAAGTCAAGCCGCAGATGCAGTTTACCTGATTGTTCTAGTGTTTCATCAGAAGTTCCATGTTTTAAAGTGCCTATTAAAAGTTTTTCTTTGTGGAATAGTGTTGTGAAGCTTGATTAACTTGCTTTATATAATGTACCAGAATATGCAATAAGTTTATAAAAAATAACATAGCTACAAAAATCATTAAAAAACAAACAGCCTATTCAAGCTGATTTAATTTAATTTAATTTAATTTATTTATCACCCACACAATACATGAAGTAAATATGGTGGAGTAGGAATAAGTAAAAAAAAACACAAAAAAAGAAAACGAAATATACACAAAATCAACGAAACAAACGGATAAGACGGTGGTGAGGGGATAGGCGCGCATAAGCCGTACCGGAGAGTTTTCTGTGCAGTATCTCCAACTTTAAAGTTGTATCAGGAACTGAAAATTTACTAACAAGAATCCGGTTTTTTGTCCAAGGTGGAAGATATAGAAGAAATTTGCAGAATTTGAAGTAATTTATCCGGATTCTTTTTAAATTACCTTTCTTAAGAAGGGGGTAAAGACCTGAAGCATAAAGGACAGAATGATCACAGAAAGTAGAATAAAGTTTGGCCAGCGCACGTCTGTTATACTTCCCTCGGTTTGCAACAATCTTTGCATAACCAAGCTGGATCTTTTTACTGATATCAGAAACAGTACGCTGACGCAAATTCGAAAGATTGTTAGTAATAGAGATACCAAGCCACCGGATACATTCTACAAGAGGGATAGTGAAATTTTTACAGTGAAGGGGAGTAGCAGTAGTACAATTATAGGGAAGAAACTCACACTTATCTATATTAAGCGAAAGGCCAATATCAGAAAAAGCACCAGAAACTGTAGAAACCATTTGGGAAAGGCCATTTTTGGAACGGCTAATCAAAAGCAAGTCATCAGCATACGCAAGGTAAGAAACATCCGCAAGACCAGAAAGGCAAGTACCTGAAATCTTAGCCAGCACACTAGAAATACAAATCTTAAAAAGCGTAGGGGACAGAACGCCACCCTGCCTAACTCCTCTTCGTACCTTTATACTAGTGCCTGGTGCAGATTTTAGTTGAAGAAAAGAATTTGAATACCAAAACCTAAGGAGCATAATCACAGAAACATTGATCCCAGAATTATAAAGAGAAAAAAGGAGCTGACTATGAACCACACTATCAAACGCTTTCGAAAGATCCAAAGCACAAATATAAAGACCATTTCCCTTGGAAGAATTATCAAGAAGTAAAGAAGACAGAATCTTATGCGCATGCTGACAACTCACCCCATGCCGAAAACCAAATTGGTTCTCACCCTCATTAATGTTTTTAGTCAAAAAAGGTAGAAGGACGTACTCAAAAACCTTGCTCATGTTACAAGAAACAGTAATAGGTCTATAAGAGGAACAGTCAATCGGTGACTTTCCCCTTTTTAAAATTGACGAAACAGTACCACACAGAAAACTCTCGGGTACGCTTGAAGTACATAAACACATTTGAAAAAGAAGCTGAAGGTGAGATATAAGGAGGGGGCAACCAATCGGCATGTGCATCTTAGAAATACCATCACTATCTATTGAATCAGATTTTAGACTTTTTACAGCATCAATTACAGATGAAAAAGATATGGGCACTATATGGCGTTGCGAAAGGGTAGTACTGAAGAGGGGGGTAAGAAGGCGAGTATATACAGAATGCACGGAATAATTAATCACCGAAAAAATCGAAGAGTAATGTTTATACCAAGCAGATGATGGAAGGCAATTACTTGTCATAGTATCATCATTTAACTTGTCGGAATTAATCACTTTTCGCCAATCTTTCCTACTCACAGGAAAATCCATCCCGCGATATCGTGCCGACCTCAGATAACGTTTGTATTCGGTTTTAGTTTTACGTTTGAGATCAGCCACACACCCAACACTTGGCCGACCACATTCATTCCATATCTGGAGCCATAGTTTCGCTTTATTTTTTATCGACTTTAAATAAGGGTCCATTGACCAGATAGGTTTTTGGGTTTTTGTACGAATACGTTGCCGAGGTACGGCAGCTTTTTCTGCCTCTTTCATACACATCACGAGTTGGTTATAATAACAATCAATATCAGCTTTATCATTCGTAGGTATCTGGCGCTGAAGAAGATGGTATGGAACACGTATGGTAGAAAGAAGGGCTGTCAGAGTAGAAATGTAGAGCGGTATATTCGCTTTGCTCCAATTGCTTTTTTCAAACCACTTCAGTTTTTCTCGTGAATGGTTAGTTTTCGATAGATCAATATCCATTGTAAAGGTCGCTGAGATAGGCATGTGGTCAATATCTTGTTCATTATCATGAACAGTAGCGGAAGAAGAGATAATACCAGGCGAGCAAATAATATGATCAATATCACTTGTACTTCCAGAATGATGAACATATGAAAATTTCTGAGATTTGGGCACGACGTGGTACGATGGAAGACACTGAAAGAGCGAATCACTTCTCACAGAAGATCGGTTAATATCAGTATTAAGGTCACTTATGGTCATTTATGCATACAATCAATATCTGCTAAGTGTTATAAGAAACGTCATTTTTGTCTTTGTCCAAGCTAGTAAACTGAGCATGTACTGGCCCAAAAAATTACGCTTTGAAATATCACAGAGAGGAAACTGTTGAAAAAGCTGCTGATCTAGGGGGTAAGCATTGTTTCTAGGTTGTTACAGAGTGGGATTGGGGTAGTTTCATGTGCCCATTGAACTTTAAGCTTACTTACGTTCAGCCATGAGTTCAACCTTTCGAATGATATCCCTCATTAATGATTCAAGTATTCCTTTGTCTTAGCAGTGCTGAGAGCTACTGTGTCGTCAGCAAATACTGGCACAGACTCATTTCGAGGATTTCTGTTCATTTCATTAACACCAAAACAGCAATTAGGGCTGCAATCAGACATGTCATTAATAAACAACAGAAAAAGCATCGGATAAGAACAGAACCCTGTGGAACACTTCAAATAACGGGGCACAATCCAGATTGAATGTCATTCATCTGGGTATACTGAGTCCGGTTACTACGGAAGCTCCTTAGAAGATCAAAAGTACCTCTAATCCTTTATAGTTCAATTTTTGGGGGTCCCATAACGTAAGTGGAGGGATATCTTTGACAAGTATGACATCACCAAAGTTGTCCGCCTGTCCGCCTGTCTGTGAGCACGATAGCTCTCGAAAGGAATGAGATATTTTGATGAAACTTGGTGTGAGGATCCTTTGAGGCTAGGGAAAGATCAATTTCGTAGATGGGCACTGTAGCCCTAGATCCAGGCGTGGGGGTTCAAATTAAGGGGCACACAAAATATTTTTAAACAGCTAATGCGATAGTCGATTATGAGTAATCGACTAGGGGCACACGATGGTGAAAACCATTTTCTCGCCGGACAAGTAGTTGGTCCTGAATCCGACAAAAACAAAAAGCTGGTTAAAAGTAACAGTTTCGTTTGAAGTTGATTATATGTTCGATTTAGGGGTATGAAGACATGCTGAACAATTTTATGAAAAGCATTTTCTAGCCGGACAAGCAAAAGTTTTATTATTTTAAGTTGATTAGATGACAGACTTGGGGGTAAGAAGAGACGCTGAGTCTGTCTATGAATGAATGACTGTGTTTCAAGCCATTTTTCAGGCCGTATACATACATATACAAAAACAAACAACTACCAAACAAGGTCATGTAACGCTCAACTTTCTTATAATAAGGTCTTTCCGGACAAAAGTAGGCAATTAAAGATTTTACATCTGTCTGCCGTAAAGAAAGAATACAACTTAAAATCCCCAACTGCCTCTATATATGCTTTCGACGTCGACTTCAAAATTCCAAGAAGGGGCTCACAATCACCATCCCCAAGAAAACTCCCTGTTACCTCGCTTAGCCTGATACCTGAGAAAATGGTCCAGCTCATCAAAATCACCGCAGATAGGGCAAGTATACCGGATCCGGGTAACACCTTTTTTTCTAAATACTAGAAGAATCATTTTACCCGGCCATATATTTTGTCGGGAATCCGCTTGTAACCGGATTTTGTGTTATAAGTTATTTTTATTAGAATATAAATTATATTTATTAGAAGTTGCTTAAATTTTAAAATACGCTGAATTTGTTTCTGAATTTTTTTTTTGCTGGGCAATTAGTTCCCTCGGAATTCGGCCGAAACCGGGAATTTGGCAGAAGTAAAGCATGAAGTTTCGGTCAGTATATCTGAACTTGGTTTTCTCTGGTGATTAGCCTGGCGAAGACTAGATCTGGCGAAGACAAGACTCAATTGTCTGATTTTTGGGATCCCATTGAAACCTTTGGTCTTGTTTTAAAGGAGGTAATGATCAACTGTTTCAAGAGCCTTCATCAGGTCAAGGAACGCTGCTCCAACCTTAAACTCTTTATCCAATGCTTCATTAATTATACTAGTCAAAAATATTAAAGCATCCTCCGTCTTTCTATCCTTACGGAAACCAAACTGATTACTATTTAACAATTTAGAAAAAAACGGCTACCGAAACGGCTACCGAAAATGGTAAATACAAGAGATTTTTGAATCTGGAGGTAGCTTCCAGTTTTCATTAAACGGAAGCTAGTGAACTTTTAACAGAAAAGTTTCATTAAAATACCATCTTCAGCTATTGTTTCATGGAGACCAATCCTTCAGTTTGAGCCGCCATCAAGCTGAGACAGGTATTATGATCATTCACAGTAGCAGACTTTGGAGCAAGGAAGGAATGAAGAATGAAAAACTTCAAATCAGGTCAACAGATTTGCTGTACATGCTGCTCAGCAACAGGGAATCTGCAGTTATTAAGAATGAGTGGTCGTTCAGGTAGGACTTAGACAAAGGTTCCAGTTTTCCTTAAGGTGATGTAATTAGTTTGTTTATTTGTCTTAGTGTCGGGTTATGGACAATAGCCATTTGCGTTTTCAGGTTACACGCACCTAAATACCTGGAGCTCCTGTTGGTGGGTGCGTGTATGTGAATTAAACCTCCATTACAAGGAGCTACAGATATACATTCGTCAGGATTAATTGTATTGAAGGTGAGGTCCGAAATCCATTACTATGGCAATGCTAAATGATTTGTTGACGATCCACCATTTGTACAAATGACATCATACAAAATGCTGACAAGGGGTCATGCAATAGCAAGGGGGCTAAATACTATGAAAAAGCATTCGCAGTTTCATCTTTCTGCATGGAACTCTTTGAAGAAAAGCTTACAGGAGTGCAGACTGCAGAGTTAGTTTCAAGAAGAAATACAATAGAATGGATCCAAGGGAATATGAACTTGGCCTTCTTATTTAAATCTAATCTTCAACTCTTACTTCCCTCAAATCTTACTTCCCTCAAATCGAAAGTATTAAACATTCCCGTCTTCAGTTTCAACCAAATTTGAAACCCAATTTTTAACCCATAATTGAATTGCTGCGAGGAAGGAACATCGTCTCGTGAAATAGTAGCTTATTAGATACTCCGCATTTACCTTTATCTCTTTTACGTGTATGCTTTATAAGTAGTGCACGGGTTTCTTTGATGGGGGCTTACCTGAGTGCTGCCCAGTACAGCTTTTGGTCTGTCCGAACTGAAATGTATTCTAATGTCACCATACTCTATGTTGAGGATGTAGAAGTTTTCCTCCAATCGTGTTTCGGTACGGCTGGGTAAGAGTATCACCAGCAAACCCAATCAGGCTAACTTATATACCCAGAAGAATGCATCTAATGTTACTCACGGGTCAACTATTGCATTGTTAAACAACTCAGGTGGTACAATAGACCACTCTGCTCTCTTCTTAATTGTCACTGTGCTGCCCCACCCGTCTCACGAGTTGCCAAGTGGCTTAACAGAAAATCCTGGCTCCGATTGTCAACAACTCAGGTGATACAATAGACCACTCTGCTCTCTTTTTGACCAGCACTGGGTTCCACCACCGATCTCAAGGCTTACGAAGTGGGCTTGATAGAGAAGTCCTAGCTTCGAGTTGCTTGTCCACGCACTCCTCAAGGATCCCATTGGGGGTCGAAAAATAAAAGTTCCCCAAATCGTACAGGACTACCACAAATTGATTAATCCGACATGTCATGTATGTAATATAGTATGTAATATATATGTTAGTATGTAAATATTTTAAGTGTATACTGGAAGTTTAGATCGGAGGTAATTTGGTAATGGTAGAAGCGTAAAAAGAAGTGATTTTATTGTATGTAATTTTGAAGTTCAATTTTGTTAGTTAAGTGCGATAATGAATACTGCTGTATGGCCCTTTGTTGGCTTTAATAAAATTATTATTATTATTATAAACTTGGACAGACTGACACTACTTTATTTCCACTATACGCTTCAAAGTCTGGATACTACCTTTACTCAAAATCACAAGATATACTGTAGCACGGAAACTTATTTACATTTTACATATTTAACAAATTTCCGAAACTACATGATATTTACATTGACGCTTACTAAACTTGAACTTAAAACCCTCTTTAAACTTGAATATACTGACAGCCTTGTTTACAAACGGACTATTTATAACTAATTATTTGAATACAAGACTCTATTTGAGCAAGTTATGGAATTTCGCCTAATCGCATGTTACCAGCGATGTGCGTGTTTCAAACATCAAACGTGACAATCAAACATCACGAGATAATTACGTAAACAAATGACCCTTTCTTTTTTCCAAAAAGAATCCATGCTCAAAGGTAGCCAACTCGAAGCGCTCTTTCTGTCTCCTCTATGTAGGCCTACATCGTGGTACTATTCTGATTTAAGCCTGTGGTTGGTAGTGAGGTATGTCGGCCAGTGTAGCAGAAAGACTATACTGAACCAAATCCAAACATAGAAACCATGAAAGAAAAATATAAATATAATATTCATGCCTCTCTCAGTTTGACTACTTCAAAACACAACTAACCTATTCTATTTAAATTCTGTTATACCATTACCAGAATTCTTACTTAATATCATTACTCAACAAATAAAGTATCTAACCTATCCGGGTTTCTCAATACTTTGATTTAGAAATTTATGTCCTGTTCTTCTCTTCCCTGTATCATCCGGGGAGTGGTAACTGTAACCCATTATCAACCAAATCAGCATATGGGGGTATAATCTATTGACTAAGTTCAAAATACGCCAGTGATTCTCAGGAAGAAGGAGTAAACTCGTCCGGAACGACTCAAATCCTGAGTCACCGCAGCTATGACACCGTTTCTTCCTTTCTTCTGCAGGTACCCGGAGATTCTGCATCGGCTGGGAGATATAGCCATCAAGAGTATTGGCAGTGCTGAGTTCACGTAACATATCTGTTAAAAAGTGCACATGAATTAACTTACTCAAGTGGCTATACCCCCTTTGTTCAAAGACGCCGAGATTCTCACTGTTTGGGATCCCAAAGCGTAAGTGGAGGGATACCTATGACATCGCAAAAGTTGTCCGTCTGTCCGTCCGTCCGTCCGTCTGTCCGTCCGTCCGTCCGTCTGTAAGAACGATAACTCTCGAAGGGAATGGGATATTTTGATGAAACTTGGTGTGAGGATTTGTTGGGTCGTCGGACCAGTCAAGTTCGTAGATGAGCTTTGTAGACCTACATTTAGGGCTGGGGGAGGTGGTTCAAATTAAGGGGCAAACAAAATATTTTAAACAGCTAATATGATAGTTTATAATGGTGCAAGAAGACATGCTGAACACGAAGGTCAAAACCATTTTGTTATCGGAAAAGTAGTTCGCCCGGAATCCGGCCAAAACCGGAAAGTTTGTTAAAAGTAAAACTTTTATTTTAAGTTCATTAAATGTTCGATTTAGAGGTAGGAAGACATGCTGAGGACGATGGTGAAAACCATTTTCTCGATGGACAAGTAGTTCGCCCGGAATCCGGCCCAAACCGGAAAGTTTGTTAAAATTAAAAGTTTTATTTGGAGTTGATTGGATGCTCGATTTAGGGCAAGAAGACATGCTGAACACTTATGTGAAAAAATTTTCTACCTGGACAAGTAGTTCCCCCGAATCCGGCCCAAACCGGAAAATTGTTAGAAGCTTAAGTTTTATTTCTAGTTGATTAGATAACCGATTTAAGGGTAAGAAGAGATGCTGAATCCGTGTTTGACAATCATATTTTACCCGGAAATTTAGTTCGACCTGAATCCGGCTGGAGTCGGAAAATTTGTTATAGGTTAAATTTTTATTTGAAGTTGATTAGATGTTCATTATTGGGGAAAGAAGATACCCTGAGTTCATTTTTGAGCTTTTTGTTTTCGCCGGACAAGTAGTTCTGGAGTTCGGCCGAAACCAGGAAATTGGCAGAAGTGGTAGGAAGTTTTCGTCAAAACATATATTACTTATAGGGGTAAACACACATACTGAATCCATATCTGAACTTGGTTTTCTCAGATTATTAGCTATTTGGCCTTAATCTGTTCCTGAACTTTAATTGTTAAAACTTTCAAGGAGTCTGGCGATGACTGGATCTGGCTAAGACAAGACCCAGTTGTCTGGATTAGATATTGTATTTTTGGGATCCCATCGAAACCTTTGGTTCTTGTTAATATAGACTTTCAAAGAGAATCAACCCTCAAGTCGAGAAGGTACATACTCTAGTTGCGTTTTTGCTGATACCATGGTATCTGTTACCACGGTCTAAAATCGTTTTTGCAGTTATCGTGGTATATGATACCACGGCCAAAAGGCGTTTTTGCGCTCGTGGTATCTGGCCAGTTATCGTGGTATCAGATATACAGATACTACGGTCCGACCGTGTTAACTGATTGTGGTATCTGAATAGTCATCTCACTTTCGTCAAATTTTTTCAGATTGGTGAGAAAGAAGTTCAGCACTTAGTGATGTAACTGGATATCTGTTTTTCTTTTGGGATGACTTCGAAAAGAGTAATTTCGGCAATAGTCGTTTTTGCAGAACACCGCGTATCAGATACCACGATAACTGCAAAAAACGACTAATTGGAGATCCAGTAACCTTGGTAACAGATACCATGGTATCAGCAAAAATGCAACTTCTGTTAAAGATGTTTGCTTTGTTGAACTTTTCTTATAACTTACATAAGAAGAGGAATAGTTACTTTCGCTTGTCAAGTGGTATTGTTTGCATCTTTCAAAGTGAAGGTATGATGATGAAATTTTATTAACTTGCCGACCGAGGGAAATGCGATCGGTTTACGGAACTTTGCCGAAGGGCAAAGACAAGATTGAAATCTCGAATTTCTAATTCTTATAGATATGAAACACTGCGGCTACAGAATGTCTCAGAATGTCGCCGTGGGTTTGGTTAGGCTGTCAACTGGTCTGATGGAGAAAATGCAATTTTATTGACGGATTAGAATGGGAAAGGGAAATCACGCAATACATATCAAGGAAACATAACAGTGAGCTTTCGGTAAGGGAGTGAAAAAATAAGATAAAAAATTAATTCGTCCCAGATGGAATACTGAAAAATAGTCAAGAGCCAAAACGTGAAGATCCTCAGCGATGGGCGATAACTTCGCTCAAAGGTCAGATGGTGTCAATTCCTATAACGCTGAGGAAAAAAAACAAAACAACAATTACAATATTTGAAATAGTAATTCCTGATACTTTTTAAGTCTTATCGTTGACAGTCATTTTATATTAGTACAGATATCTTACATCTTTTCTAGTTCTATTTGGAACTGAAAAGTTCTCGGACAAGGTATGGTGTACATCACACTGCCTCGCGGCACGCCCCTCATCTCCAGTTACCATTCCCAAAACTGCGAACAACAGTCGACTTCCTCGAGGATCTAACTGTGAGCATTACACAGCATGAGTGTGAATTCTTAACGACAATGGACAAACATTAAAAAATGATGTGTCAGAACTCAAAGTCATGCGGGAATTACACGATGGGTAAAAGCTATAGTAACAGAAAGGTCGATAGCCACGAAGTGGTACATGACAATTGTCAAAAGAGGCTAGTCATGTTCATTACCACTATTTCGTCGTGAGCTGGTTAAAGGAGCCGTCTTAGCTGGGATGCTAATTCAATCTACTTCCGTAGTCTTTCCATCTATTCCTATTCTCGAAATTCTTCACATCAAACGTTTAGGTACATTGTCTTATCTACCCGGTGAAAAACTTATCTCAAAATAACATTTTCTTGTCAAGGCTACCGTGTTACCCCATTCTACTGCATGCTACTATTAGCAAGACTGGATGCTATTGTAGCAAGATGGGATGCCACCAGATACTACTGCTTAAGATTGACCCAGTCTGAGGCACATTACATGATTGTATTATTTACTATTACATAGCAATACATTCAACTTTTTCGTACAACTATCATACAACTACGCAGGCAAATTTTTCATCCGGTATTACTATTACGAATTGTACGACTATTTCTACATTATTCGACCACATAATATTCTGTAACTACCAATTCAGTGAATCATGAGGGCTTTTCTTGTTAAGAAATCGGTAGCTCGTGTACCCGATGAAAAATGTGTAGCCTGTGTAGTAGTATGGTAGTGGTACGAAAACGTTGCATGTAATACTATGTAATAGTAAAGAATACGATCATTTAATGGCCTTCAGATGGTCCAATCTTATGTAGTAGTATCCAGTAGCATCCTGTATTGCCATAGTAACATCCAGTCTTGCTAATAGTAGCATATAGTAGTATGCAGTAACACGGCAGCTTTGAAGTAGAAGCATGTAGTAGCATCTTTAGTACTGCATGCTACTTTTTCGTACTACTTCATAGTATTATTTTGAGATGAATTTTTCATCGGGTAGCTATATGTTATAACTGCATTCGTGAAGTTGTATGGAACAATATGTAGTATAATCTCATTAAACTGGGATAATGTAAAGTAGTAGTATCCAGTACCATACAATCTTGATATGGTGGCATCTCGCAGTATAATTTGCTGCTGCATCCTGCTAACGCTTCCAACCTCACTTACTTAAAGTTTAACTGAAAAGGGCAGAGATGGGACAGTCTTGTTACCCCTCACTTATTCACTTAAAGAGGCTTGAAGACCCGATGAAAATGTGTTACTTCGTTGCTCCGCTATTCACGAATAATCAATTTTCAAATAGTGGAATTTCCCTGTCAAATTTATGCGTCGTATGCTTGACGAAAAAGATATATGACATTTTTTTGTTCAGGCACTAAGCAGTCTTCACCAAGCTTATCACCACCCACTGAAAATCCGCGTTTGTGTTCAGATTCAAATGTTCCGCGTCATAGTAGAATTTGCGCTGTGGGGACAGCCGTAGATATTCTGAACCTCATTACTAGAGCAGATAGTGGAAAATAAGAAAATCTCTTGGTAGACCCCAAATAACTCAGTGTATTTAACTAAGTGATACAAAAATAAGTTTGCTTTTCAGTTAAACTTTAAGTTCCAAAAATTTCCATCGCTTGAACTATAAGGATCCCAGTGAAGATCCATTCAAATTTAGACGTACTGCTCCAGCACTATTAACTTCTTTGTTTATTTGGTTATCTCATTTGGGACCATCGCATACGCCGAAGCTTCTGGTAAGACACGTTGAGAATATAGTGCGTAAATTTAAAGTTAAATGGGACTACCAAAATTGATTTTAGGTCTAACACTACTTACTTGAAAAATCAACAGTTTGGTCATGGGAACTTTCCTGTAAATTGTTCATGTCTGGGATATTTTATATCTCCTTGGAATTCTATCTTGGTAAGATATAATCTTTTGTTAGAAAATACGGTTTGCGGGAACCGCGGTAATAAAAAAGGTGGAATATTCGAAGCCGATGACTGTTGATGCTATGTGCCGAAAGGGTTCCGAAGGATCGGAGACCAAGAGTTAGAAGTTTTTAGGATTGGATGTTTCACTACCCTCTTGCGGTATTCTTTGCTATTAGGTTTTGGTGGAAGTTTGGTTTGTATTTGGTTGTGATTTATTTAGCACCTCACGTTTTTTTCTTTCTTTCTGTAATCGGTCTCGTGATTTGGTTGCTATTGTAGATGGGTCATAAGTATATTTCAATAAATAAGAATTTTAATTTCCTGATTCACCATTTGCTTTGAATCTCTTCTTCTTTTGGTTGAACTTAGGAATAGTGTAAAAAAGGACTTTACCCAAGTGTGCGGAACAATTTTGCTAACGACTTGACTGACTTTTGAGTGGTCCTTAAAAAAAAAGTCCAAAGGCTTCAGCGGGATATCAAATTTGAATATATATAGGACTTCACCATCCAGACAGTCGGGCCGGGCCTTTGTGGTCTTCTTCTTCGCCAGGTCCCACAAATATGTTGTTTGTCAGCAGGTCAAATTACTCAGACTGTGGAAACACTACGACTGCAATAACAAAACTAGTTGAAAGCACAAAATATATTCTGACCTAATATATACAGGTTTTATATGTGATGTAGACCACCTTGTTCGTTTTATTGGAGGTTTTTCTTTTTTCCGATTCTACTGGTTTGTAACCAAATCACATCGTACCATTTACCGGTGGTATTACAAAGCAGATATGAATTAATGATTTTAATACGCACAGCCTATTATACGGCATTTACAAAACTCTGCCAAATTTCATGTTAATGCAAAGCACTTCTGTTCAATTAGTCTTACTAGGCCTTCCTCCCATATACAGTCCTTCGAAGCACTTCCCTCTATTAATTCCCCTAGTTAAAAACACATATAATGTGCTGAAACCATCAATTATACTACATATAGGTCAGTACAGAGACTTACCCCATTTCCCCCAAGATATTTATTTGTCCCCACGGGGAAGTGTGTTCCCCCTGAAGTAAACAAAAACTATTAGACTTTTCCCTTCCTGTCCTAAAATATAATTCAGGACTTTTCTCAGCAAAAGAAGACATATCTCATTTTATAAATTGTAATTCTGGACTTTTCTCAGCAAAAGAAGACATATCTCATTTTATAAATTGAGTCTGTAGCTTGTAAGACAGTTGCCATGCTGTCACGAATCCCCTCTCCTTCTTTCCAATCGCTTGCAGTGATCGGTGTTGCAACCCTGTACAGTCTCTACGTTTGCCTGAAAACCTTTAAAGTCTAACTGAAAATCCAACTTAATTTTGTGTCATTTAATTGAATACGCTGAATTATTTCGATTCTACAAAGGATTTTTTTATTATTTTCCACTATCTACTCTAGTTATGGCGTTCACAACATCTGCGGCCGTCCCCACAACAAAATTCGACTATGACGCGTGAAATTTTAATCTCAACACAAACGCAGCTTTTCAGTTGGCAGTGGTGAGATTGGTGAAGATTGCTTAGTTCCTGAAAAATAAAAATCATAAGTCTTTCCCTTAAGACATACAACAAATATACAAGTGCAGAATAACACCACAAATCACACAGAAATCCTACTATTTTAAAATAGACTGTTAGTGGATAGCGGAACAACGAAGAGCGTGTTCCACCCTACTTACCGTAGTTACTACGCATGACGCCACGAATTCTGGCTTTTTGCCGTCATGGTTGGAACGAATTTTCTATTTTCCAGCAGAATATCATGTGACGGGAACATCACCCATCACGTTACAGAGATGCCTGGTTACCACGCTTACTAGCTCCCGAGTATGGTAAGCAAATAGTCACTACTAATTACTATTTCGAGAAGGTTGGAACGGTCAGCGTAGTAACTTTTTACGAGGCTGGAACGAAAATAGTAACACGGGGGTAAAACGGGGCGAAGTAACGCACGGGTGTAACACGGGTAACGCACGGGTGTAACACGGGCGAAGTAACGCATTTTCAGCGGGTCTTCAAGCCAATTTTAGTGAGTAAGTGATGGGTAACTAGGTTGTCCTATCCCAGCCCATTTTGGTTAAACTCTATATGAAAAACTGAGTCGTTCTAGAGCCAAAGCTTGACAAATTTTTCATTTCCGCTACTGTCTGCACCTGTCTGCTATCTGTCTGGCGAAAGCTATTGAGATAGCGAATACTAATAAAATAATGATCCACTTTTTATTTCTTTAGTGTACAGACCCTCTAGTGCTAGCCCAAATTTTTTTCTAGAAGAATTAGAAACTTTAAGTTCAAAGTAATTCAAAGTTTTGATAAAACGGTAATCATGGGAGGCTTCAATTTTGATTTATTAGACCTTCAAGCCAATAATTTGGATTTCTTTAACCTCGTGCTTTCACTTGGTCTTTTCCCGTTAAATTCTATTCCACCCCGAATAACTGAGAATTCTGCAACTTTGATTGATAATATATTCGTTAGTGAAGGTTTGGTGGAGGATAGCACGTTTGACATACTAACCTACTCTGGATCGGACCACTTACCACTTCTTTGTTCATTACAGAAGTTATCAAATTGTAAAAATAAAAGAATAAATAAAATTATTAGGCCGGACATGAAAGAAGTAAATGGGGCTAAATTCAAAAATGAAGTTAGTTCGTTGGATTGGGAGGTGTTTTACAGTGAAAAGGACGATGCTTCAAAAGCTTTCAATATCTTCTCAGATATTCTTTACCCTGTATTTGAAAAATGTTTCCCTGTTAAAGAAATTAATAATAAGAAATCTAAACCGAGAAAGCCATGGATTAATGATGAAATTTTTAGTTTAGTAAGTCAAAGAAACAAGTTTATATTGCCAATATCTAGGGAGCCCGTCTGACGTTGCTTTAAATGATTTCAAAGAGTTCAGAAATCTTGTAAATAAAACAAGAAGAAATGCAAAGAATGATTATTATTTAAACCGTTTAAAAGTAAGCAAGGTAATATAAGAGATACGTGGGGGGTTGTCCGTGAAGTAATTGGATGTGATGAAAAAGATAGAAGCATCACTGGAAATAGCAAATCATATGGGTGATTATTTTTCGAAGATTGGTAATGATATACAGAAAGATGTGTATGGAGGTGGTGGTGATAACACTTTTAACATTGATTCTTTGAGTATGTAGAATGGTTTTGAGTTCGAGCCGTCTACTGTTGAAGAAGTTGATAAAATTGTTAGTGGTCTTAAATCAATTTCGTGTGGTATAGATGGACTGAACCTTAAGGCTTTTAAAATTGTGTCGCTGTACCTTTCGCCGATACTAGTGTATTTAATAAATCTGTCGATTGCTAAAAGCCATTTCCCGTTTAAACTAAAACAGTAAAAAATCATGCCGTTACATAAAGGTGGGGATCCCTCGGACCCCTGTAATTGGAGACTAATTTCGATTTTAACTTTATTTAGTAAAATTTATGAAAAAGTTATTTATAGGAGATAGTAAGAATGAGTAAGGAGGACCTATTGAACGCAACCGTACTGTTGAACACATAGATGCTTCAGCCGAAAGTAAAGGAGCACTTGTTTTATCAAATACACAATATCCTACCTACAGAGGAAAGACAACACCGAATCCAGCCTCATATTTCATCTGGTCAATGTAGGTTATGTGGTGAGACTGAAACATTAGATTATTTTTTTGTAGAATGTAGGGGAAAAGAAAGAATGGTAGGTAAACTAGAAAATATTGTTCGAGGAGTTGGAGGATATAATGAGAAATGGAGGATTAGTAAGCAAATTTTGCTTCGAGAATTAGAGAATGGTAAGATGAATCCAATAAGTAGGACATTCACATTCTTTATTTCGAATTTTTGTTATTTTATGTGGAAGGATAAGGAAAATATGGATGGAGATGAGTTAATCAAGAAAAAAATTGATGATGTATGGAATAGAATGAGAGAAATGAATAGGAAAGTGTTAAAGGATGAGATTGAATGCGGATATTATTATAGATGAATTTTTGTTAGATAATATTAATTTATTTAAATTTTTAGTTAATTTTTTTAACTTAATTTAATGTTTATAGATCTTTTATGGACCATTTTAATTTTTATAAGTGAATAATTTGTGATAGTATAGTGTGTTAAGTTTGGAAATAAATTTTCTATTCTAAAACTTTGTAAAGAGAAGAAAATTTATTTTAATTTTTGTTCAGTTTTTTATTGCAATTTAGTTTTTTTTTTTTTTTTTAACTGAAATATGAAAGGAATGAGATTTGAAGAAAATTTGATTTTGTGTTGTATAATTTATGCCATCGTGTAAAATTTATTCATACAATATTTGCAACGGATACGTCGGCTACTATTCTTTATAAGCGATATTTGGCAAGGGTCCTCGTCAGGCTGTCAATCCTCTTGGTCAACGTCGGGGAAGGAAACAAACTTGTAATAAATCATTTGTAATAAATTATTCTCGAGTGCTGAATTTTGTTCAGCATAATGTTGAAAAAGGAATTGATGATGAGATGATTAAGAAGTTCGGTGCGGAGTTTTTTGACGTCGATGATATCATGCAAGCGAAGAAATGGTTTGGGTCGAAGCTGCATCCAGATTCTTTATTTCAGAAGTGATCTGGATTGAAAGCCTCACAAAGCCATCTAGGAGATATACTGGGTTTGTATCAAGAATGGCAATACAGATGATTTCGACATCCCGGCTTTTGTTATATTCAGCCCTAGTGAAGTCCCATTGATACCAGCTACAGCTTATTCTGCTCTCTGTTCGAGAGTGAACGAGCTACATGTCCAGACCAATTAAGTGGTCATGATTCGATTGCTAGTATTCGTCCGCTGGGATTTAAACTGTTCGTGAATATTGAGAAATCGGTAGCCTCTGATTTCTGTGAGTCTGTGAAGTCTATTATCTCGGGTGCTAGCACGAAGGTTCTTCAGAAACGTTACCTCGGAATAATAAAAGGAATCCCGGAGTCATTTAATGCTTCCGAATTCAAAATGCATCCAGGAGTCATTGACGTAAATAGAATTGGTTCGTCCCAAACTATCAAGTTACACTTCTCAGATTCGTTTGCAAAACATGACGCCATGAAGAATGGGATACAAATCGGTTACGAGATTTTCAGGGTTTATGATTTCGTAAGTGTACCACGATGTTGCCATAACTGCAGGTCTCCTGATCACGTTTCCAGCGAATGTAACAGTCAGGTGGAAAAATGTGCTCGCTGTGCCGAAAATCACACTTCCTCGAAAGATGCGCCCTGTACAAATAGCCCTAAATGTGCAAACTGCGACGGCTCTCACATCTCATATAGTCTATTATGTTCAGTGCTCAAGTCTCGTATTGCGACCGGGGTGAAAAAATTATGTCTCAAAAGTTCTCGGTTATTTCGTACAGTATAAATAAATGGAACACGTCGAAAAGAGCACATCATTGACGAACTTTCGAGCAACTACGATATCGTTTGTCTTCAAGAACAGCTAACACCAATTTTTTCGGAGCGCGAACCATGTTAGTTTGTGAGTGCTGCACGGTCTAGTTTTGGTAGACATTCCGGAGGCCTCGCCTGTATTCTGAAACGTAGCTCCATCTCATCCGCGACGCCTGCGCTCTTCCATAGTGACGAAAATCTCTTGGCCGTTCGAATTGACGGTCTAGTACTGATTAATTGTACTTTCCTTGTGATCGTAAATCGGTGCAGTCACTGAATAAGTTTGCCAAGATCTGTAGTGTTCTGAAGGAAGTGACAGAATCCTCATCATATCTCGGTTACCAATTTGTTTTCGCCGGGATTTTACTGCTGATTTATTGAATTCAAACCTTCGGTCTGATATGGTTTTCGAGTCTTTGTCTGAGTTTAAGCTAGTGGATAAGAATCGTCCGTTCTCTTACATCCATCATACTGGGAGCCATACCAATATCGATCACGTTCTTTGTTCTCCCAATTTATCTTTTTCGATTGGTTCTGTACAAGAAACAGAAAGTGATATAGACCACCTACCATTTTCTTTTGTGCTTTGTATTTCTCTGTCGCAAAATAGCTCTAATGCACGTGTGAATCATAGATGGTTTACCAGGC
The DNA here is from genome assembly GCA_023053575.1 of Branchinecta lynchi. NCBI lineage: Eukaryota > Metazoa > Arthropoda > Branchiopoda > Anostraca > Branchinectidae > Branchinecta > Branchinecta lynchi. The sequence goes on from JAKZAP010000015.1 coordinate 20,581,985, forward strand.
GAAATTGGAATAAGGCTCACTGGGCTCTTGATGTTTCTACCCTTACAGCTTTTTTGTCTACGACAAGAGTTCCTTTTCAGCTACTTCAGGTTGGATCTAAATTTGTAAACGATACGAATTTCTTAAACAAATATTATTTTGATATTATATCATGCATGAAGGAAGCTGAAATGGTGGCTGTTCCCGGGGAACATGTTAAATTTAAGACGCGGAAGCCTGAATTTCAAAAAGCCTGAAGCCTGTCATGGGACCCGGGTCTAAAATCAGGGAAAAATAAAGATATTTGGGGTTTATTTAGATAATAATATTAGTTGGAAAAACATTTTAGTATTATTGGTGCAACAATTGCCAAGATTGGCCGAAATATCGCTGATGAAGAATAGTAGCTGACGTATCCGTTGTAAACATTGTTTGAATAAATTTTTCAAAGTCAGCTTGGGCTCAAATAATATTTACCGTGTAAAATGTTCTCTATGACGGAAGAGCACCTGTTGAGCGGGATGAGCGATTTTATTTCATTTTTGGTTCAGTTTGGTTCAGTTATATTTTGTATATTTTGTTTTTAAACTGTATGATGAATGGTAATAGGAATACAAAAAATGATGTGTATTTTAAATTATTGTTATAGAATGTTTTTTTTTTGTTTTTTTTTAGGTTGAATTTTGTAATAGAAATAGTTTAAATGATGAGAATAATGCTAGTGGAAAGATAATCACGATAAAATTGTATGATATGAGGTAAATATATGAGGTAAATATAAATAGTGGTAAATATTGTTATTGAATTTAGTTTTGTTGATTTAATTTTATAATTAAAGATAGGATGGAAGTGTAAAGATTATAAAGAATTGAAGGAAAAAAATAATTAAGAAATTAAAAAATTAACGTAGAGATAGAGGAAAGTGTAGGTGACGATAAATATATAGGCCGGTCATGTGTTTAAGTTAAGAAAATAAAAAAAAAACAAGTTGATAAGACCGTTGGCGTCACCGAGGGCAAGTGGAAGCGTAGTCACCTGGCCAATTCATATTGGACTGGAAGAACAGAAAGATACTACGAGACTTGTAAATAAAAAAATAAAAAATAGGAGATTGCATAATTATCTGGATTCGAAGAAAATACTGTATGATGGCCAATTCGGTTTCAGAAAAAAACATTCCACTAACCTTGCAGTACACCATCTTTTAAGCTTTGTTGATAAAGCTCTTGATAATAACCTGGTCCCTCTAACTGTTTTTGTAGACTTCCATAAGGCTTTTGATACTGTTGAATTTAATACCCTTCTAAGTAGACTCAGCGGTCTTGGGCTAGGTAGTATTTTTGTAAAGTGGTATTCATCATACTGCATGGCCGAAGTCTCAAAATTGCTTTATCGGATATCCTGAGCAGCGAGCCAGCGAATTCGATGTAAAGCGCGAAGTGCCTCAAGGTTCCGTGCTCGGACCTCTGCTATATCTCGTTTATGTTAAGTCGCTGGCATCACAATCATGTCGGTGAGGAGGCACTGATCTCTTTCGCGGACGACACTGCAATAACAATAATTGGTAGTTGTTTGGTGGTGGTTGTACATAAGGCTAACTTAGCACTTGAACCTTTACGTAGTTTTACAGTTGGTAGTTCCCTAGTAGTTAACGGCATCTAACACAAATTATATTATATTTAGTCGAACAGGTAGGTTACTCAACGATAACAATAACATTTTTTTTCGGAGATTTACCCATTAAACAAGTTTTTGAAATGAGATATTTGGGGTTTTAATTAGGTAATAATATTATTTGGAAAAACGTATTGTAGTATTATTGGTGCAACAATGGCTAGGGGGCTAGGAATTCTAAGACGGGTAAGAAAAACATTTCCATTTCAGATTTAAAAAAATATATATTTTCCCCTTGTTCACCCTTACATTGATTACGGTTGTGTTCATTGGGCTAGCAACTTTTTTTCTAATTATAAAAGATCCAGATTTTGCAAAATAGAACCATCCGTTTGGTTGTGGACATAAAAAAGGAGGTTGAATCTAAAACCATTGCCAGCTTTTCCCGGTGTAATGTTCTGAACGTTGGTCAGATTCGTGATTACCAGCCATCAGTTTTTGTTTCAAAGCATGAACCATATATGCCCTGATTATTTCCATGATTATTTTCCTATGAATCAGGAGCACTACAATTATGACACTAGAAACTGCACAGCTTTAAATTAATCAAACAAGAAAAACCGTTAGATCATCTTATATGATTCATAATCTGGGGCCTTCTGTTTGGAATAATATGCCGGCTAGCATTAGGGAGTCTTCCACTTTATACGGGTTTAAAAAGAAACTGAAAACTTTCCACTTAATTAATACGTGTTGGAGGGTGTGTGGTCTTTTTCTTCTTTTTCTTTTTCATAGTTGTTTGGGTGGGGCTGACACTGGTAATAAGTAAATATTAAGGATTCTTGTTGTGTATAGTGTTTACATTTAATTGTTTGTTTTTTAAATCATAGGCTAGGTGGATAAGAAGTTGTTGTTTCTAGTTATTTATTTTTTAGATACACGTAGTATTATTAGATTTCAGCACAAGTTCTAAGGACGTTCTGTTTTCTGCAGTGGGATATTAGTAATTTTATTTTATTTTCAATGTTTGGGTTAAAAATAAAAAACCTACCTACCTACCTAAAGGCTGACGATAATAATACTGTATAATACCCAAGTAACTGGTCTCTTGAGTCTTAGGCTCAGGTTTAGTTTTAGTTTTTTTTTTTAGTATAACGCCATAGTAAAGGGTGCCTGTAAGATTCGATACCAGCCAGCTTCTAAGCCCGCTTGTTACAGTATAATAGTATTTTTCGAATCGCTAGCGACGCCTAGTTTCCTTTTTGAAAATGAACCGTGACAGAATTTCCCCTAGATGGTGCTATTCTGAATCCTCGGAAAACTAACAAAAGCTAATGTCTATTAAGCCGAGTACTGGGAGGCCAGGCCGGGTTAGTCGCTCGGCGTACGTTTTGGGTTCCCAAAAAGGAAGAATTGACAAAATCAAAATACTTTCTTACATTTACTTGTTCAAGGGATCTGACGACGGACGAACCTACCGAAGTGGTATATTTTTATTTTCTTTATTTTTACAAAATATATCCAACTTTGGCTACTACATAACAACTCATTTTATATACACTAAAAAATAAATAAAAACAAAAATAAACAAGTATGCTGAAGGCACGAAGCCTCCAGAAAAAAAAGTAATAAAAACTCAATCAGGATGGGTCGAACCCGCAGTAAATTTCTTTCCCCAATGCTTGCCACAGAGGCAGAGACAGGCGTATTTGCGGACCACACAGAATCACCAGCAGAGGATTACTCGAAGCCAGAATTCGAGACTGAACAGAAAGAACGGTGGAAAGACGGATTTCAGGGAGAGAAGGGACTCCTTCACCAACAAACATACCCGAAGCCCTACAGTTCCATCTAAAATCATGTAACTTCCGGAAAGAGTTGTTATACAAGACGCGAAAGGTCTTTTCGCGCTTGTGTGATTGGTTAGTCACAAGTGAGTAACAATATAGTTGGGAACAGTACATTTTGAAAAGGAACGTCTTGACAGACGCATTGCACAACCCAAACCTACGAATAAGAAGATTCGCTCTAGCGCTCAATGACCTTGCTAAAGCATAAACATGGTGATCATCATTCAGCGTTGGCGTAAAAATAAATCCCAGGTACTTAAAAGTATCCACGAATTTCAGTGTCTAGACAGACAGTAGAACGAGTGGACACGAATCAGCTTCAGGCCACGTGGGACGAATGCCATGCAAAGGTTTTATTTTCGTGTTGAATATCACGTCATGTGCCGACAAACTTTCATCAACTAATTTAGGGCAGGAATGGTAGTAGCCATCATCACCAAATCATCTGCATAACTAATGTTCTTAAAACAACTACCCTGAATAAAACAACCTACCCCTGCATCAGCAAGCGCACTGTTTAATTATCCACATATAAATTATAAAGGAGTGGGGATAGTACTCCTCCCTGCCTAACACCATTTAGGACACGAAATGGGGAGCTAAGCAGCCCTACCCATTTCAGGTAAAATCTTCGGTTTTTAACCAGCATGCAAGGGTTAGTAGAATAGGGGGGTCTACTCCCCTATCATGCAACTTACGAAGGAGTTTCTCGTGGTTAACACGGTCAAAAGCAGCCCTTGCGTAAATAAAACAAACAAATACCGGGGGTTGAAAAAGCCCCAAAATATTCCACCACCGATTTTAGTACGAATACACAAAATTCAGTAGAGGTCTTTGACTTGAAGCCAAATTGGTAAGCTGATGACCATATTTGAGGTTTGACAATCCCAGACAGGCATTTTTCAAAAACCTTAGATATCACAGCCGCCAAAGCAATAGGTCTATAGTTAGTAATACTACTAAGATCCAGCACCAAGGATTTGAGGATAGGTACTAGACAGACCTCCGTTAGACCATCCGGGACAAAACCAAGAGCCAGAAAACCATTAAACAGAGCGGTGAGCATGCAAATTAGCATCGGTCCTGCATGCTTCAGGTGATTAGCAGTCAACCCATCCAGTCCACCACTTTTACTACCATACATCCCAGACACCACCTTGGCAACTTTCTCGCATGTTGTCAGCTGCTTATCGGTTTTAGAAAAAGTGGCACTAAGAGATAGCTCCATCGGACCAGTTTCAGACGGCACTGACGAAAACACCTCGCCAAATCGCCTTCCCCAAAGCTCAGCAATCTGGGAAGTACCTAAAACACCCCCTACAGTCTCAGAAAGCTTAGGGACAGAGTTTTTATTGCATTTGGCAACAGGTTCCAAAACTCCTTAAACTTACAATGAAGTAGTGATCTGGCACGGGCGGATGCTTTCAGGCCCTCCACGTTCCTTCGGCACCGCCTTAACGCATTTCGAAACGAACGTTTGAGGGACCGACGTCTTGCATCAAGTTCATCACCAGACTGCTTGCCAGCCCACAGTCAAGCAAGAAAAGCCAGCTTTGCTGCCCGATACTGGTCCTTTACATATGTGGACCAACCAGCAACCACATTTTCTTGGCCAACATGCGATACTCTACCTGCATAGGGTAGGTTTTCGCAAGCACTGCCAATAAGTATTGTTTTTACTGAAACATAAAGGGTCATCAGATCAGCTCGGTGACCAGCATCCTCACAAGACCCATCACCACAGGGGGCAGGACAATTACATTATAGATCCCTAACTCTAGTTTCCACACCACCACGGTAAGCATATAATTGCTCGTTAGCCTTTTTGACCCAAGCCACCACCGGAGGAGAAACGGAAGGGGAACACGACCTCTGCTGGATATCAGTGCTTGGACAAAGCAACCTAGCCTCAAAAATTAGGGGATGGTCAGACCCGAGAATATCATATCTAATATTTACATGGCTCAAATAACTCCTTAGAGATAAGAGCAGGCGACATGATCTAGCCATGAACTTGACCCAGCTGGGCTCACGTATGTATAGGATGTAGAACTCAGGCATTCAACAGACACAGCTGGTTTTCCTTCATGACGAGATCAAGCTCATAAAAAATGGTTACTTTTTTAGGGCATCAGCGTTGAAGTCCACAAGGTAACAAATATACGAAAAGTCTTCCTGCAGTAGAAAAACTAACTTTCCAATATATAGTGTAAACTCAGGAATATTATGAATCGAGTAAAAAGGCATATAAGTGTTCACGAACAATATACGCTTGTCAAAATTAGTTACCACCACAGGCTGAAGTCTGTCATCAGCTGGAAATGGTTGACCTTGTATGGTTGAACAAAATCAAGAATAGCAACCCACGATTGGCCCGCTGGGCTTTAGTTTTGCAACCTTTTAAGATCACGTTCTCCTGGAAAAAAGGGGCAGAAAACTCAAATGCTGATGGCCTCTCCAGGGGAACCATTCCTGTAAATATTTGTGAATGTTAGTGTACATGTCCTTACGTACCCATTAGTAATTTAGCGTTATTTTTCAGTGGCTTCCCTCGTCGAAAGAGCAAAGACCATTTGGGAGCAGTTCGACTTGTTCGTAGGCAACAACATGTCATGGGCCGAGCTAGTGGAATTGTCAAGCCACGACCTCAGCATCCAGAAAGCCGTCGAGTCTGTCAAAAGACACAACAGATCGGACGTACAGTTCCAAGAGTTCGAAGGAGCCCTATTTCGTATCTTCAGAGAATCTGAAATCTCGTTAGTAGTCCCGCAGAAGTTCCGCATGAGCCTTGTCTTCCAAGCTCACACACAGACAAGTGAGCACAGGACAAGTGAGCACACCATCGAATTCCTAAGAGCTAGTTTCTATTGGATAAGTCCAGACAACGATGTGCGCCTCCTGTCCGCCTGCATGGGTTGTGAGCCACCTAGGCGATATTAGGAAGTGGAACTCTGAGGCTGTTTATCCCGGAAATATTCTTAGGGGGGGGTTTGTGCTTAGAGGGAGGGTATGTGACGATAATATTGTATTTCCGCCACTGCTAGTGCTATTTCTCCACCGTGCATACTGGGAAGTGATGAATGATAAATTAACCTCGCAAGCCGCGAGGTTTATTTAGGACGGTTACATTTTTGTGCTTGACGAATATAATCTTGTCTTACTCGAGTAGTTATCTTCAGAGGCATAAGTTACGCCGTCTGCGGTGATGAATGCTATTTTCAGCTGACCCTCCTCTTTGACTGGCACTGCATGGTAAGCGCCCGTTTGGTCCACAGAGGTGAAGAATTTGCTGTCAAGAGGTATGCAGTCAAGACATTCGTTCAGGTTAGGTACTCTGAAGTTGTTTTTCTTCGTTACCGAGTTCAGTTTCCTGAAGTCTATGCATAACCGATGTTGTTCGGGTTGACCAGGACCAGTCTTCTTCTTTACGATGACCACTGGACTTGCCCATGGGCTGTCATATGGGTAGATGATACCTTGCCTAGCAAGCTTGTCGATTTCTTCCCTCAAAAACGGCCTGAGGTTCCATGGTGTCCTGTATGGGGCTCGGGCTATGGGTGCGCTATCTCCGGTGTCAACCTGCATCTCAACACATTTTGTATGACCGAAGTCCTCACCGTCAGTGCTGAAAGTATCTCTGAATTCCCCTAGTTTACTTTGTACGTTCTTATTGACATTTTCTTCAATTAAGTGACTCAACATGAACTGAGCGAAGAATTTCGGCTTCTTCATCGGGTATTCCGACATTCTTGATGTTTTTCCGGTACCTCTTCCGCCGGAAAATTGTATCCCGTTTATATGTTGGCCAGGTTGGACGCTCTGTATATCTGTGTCCGAAAAGTACTTCGTATAGAGCGATTAAGGTCTTTGGGATCCTTATAGACTCTTCCGTCGGGTTGAACACTACGATGTGTGCTAAGCCCTCGCTAGCTGAGGTTATTCGCTCGTCGATGTTTAGATCTCCCATCCAAGCACCCTCGACTGCCAGCAGTAGTACAGTCTCTTCTACCTTAGCACAATCTTCAACCTTTCGTAAGAGAGTGGTGCCATTGCCGCCTTTCATATGGTTACTGCTTTGTCCTAATTTTTCTGTTGTCTTGGAAATCTAACCTGGCTTGGTCTCTGAGTCTCTGTGTAGATCTGAAATGTTTCTGGGTCTTCACTTCTTCTTGGGAGATTCTGCTATACTGACCGTTCACTTCCCCTAGTTTCCTTAGTGTGAAGCTCTGTCTGGACGTAGTTAATGTTTCGTCCGTCGTAGTTCTGTCCGCTTGTTTGAGTCCGTCTCATTTTCTCTCCATGTTCTTGCAAGAATGGTGGGCCTTTCTCTGACTCACAATATCTACTACGTTCACGTACTGCTTTGCAAGTCAGCGTTTTGTGCTCGGCGTCAATTAGCATTCTGTTTTTGCTAACAAAGGGCATTTCAAGGATTGCCTGGTACGGCAGATATATGCAAACAACAAGGGCACTTGGTATGTTGCTCCTTGGTATTTTACTGGTAGCTTTATTTCATACCTTGCACCAAGTTCATGTCCAGTCACGCTTGAGAGCTTTGATTGTGCCGGTCTGGATGCATTTCTGGCATTATGTGGTAATCTTTCAAAAACACCACTGTTAAGAATATTTTGCTGAGTGCCCGTGTCGACTAATCCCGAAAAATTTACATCCAATATACTCAAACCATTCAAAATAGGGAGGCTGGAAAACACTGTCATATCTACTATTCACTTCACTCAATCTGAAATATGCAGGGGGCTTATTAATACGGTAACCTGCAGAGTAGCCGACTTTGTGCCCCTTCAAAGCCGACTGTCGTCGTTAAAATTCTCACGTGACCTATTTTGATACCGTTTATAATGTAGTTCAGGGGATCTGGTTCGGGGAAGCTCCTCTGGAAATTGAGTCCTCGGGCGTTATATGAAGGGGGGAAGGGGGGTATCTGGGAATTGCAAACTTGAGGGCTAGGGAAGGTTGGTATTTGGGGGAGGGGTCCGTCATTGCGAGTTGAGGATCGAGGTTCTCTGTTAGGTACGCGCTTCGGGGTTAAACTCCTGCAAACTTCCGCAGTACCTGGCAATGTGGCCAATTCGCGAGCATGCGTAGCAGTGGATCATTCTTAGGTTTGGTCTCCCAGTGTTTTCCTGATGTTGTTGGTAGCCCCATTCGTGCCTGCGCGGTGCTATGTACTCATGCTGCCCAGATTGGCTGTCCGCGAAGGATACTCCTCTTTGTCCTGACGCAGTCTGGAGGGTACTACTAACCGCAGAAATCTCTTCCTCTTCCGAAATTGAACTAATTGTCAAACGATGTTGGGCTTTTGGATGCTTGGAAAGCACTAGACGCAGCAGTTTCGGTCCAAGGCCGTTCTTAAAATTCTCGAAAACTGCTCTCGTTAATTGGTCATTTGTCCCGTAGGTTTTCCCAGTTTTCCAATGGTAATTAGGGTCACACGGACGGCGTAGTTGCTTATACTTTCATCCGCTCTCAGATACATGATCTCGTACTTCAGTTTACTTTTTTGGCTGGTATTTGCAAATCGAATTTTTAGTCGGTCTAAAAGATCTTTCGGTGTCACAAAATTCTCTTCTTCTAATGTGTCTACAAACGAAACTGCGGCCCCTCGCAGTCTTAGGTACATCATTTGTCTTAACCTTTCTGCCTCTGTTGTTCCGGCAATACTCAAGAAGTTTTCAACAGATGTGACAAAAGAGTCTACATCCCCTGTTCCATCATACCCAGGCATTTGTCTGACCAGTTCCGTCGGGAGTATATGGCACTCCAGTCTCCTTTTCGTCTCTTCGGTAATTCCGTCAGTCATTTTGTCAGTCGGACAGTCCGTATGTTAAAGTAATACCTGTCCACTACGTTTCAACTCTAAAACCGCTTGTCACCACGGTAGTACGGGGAGTTCGACCGTACACTGTGTCTTAGGATAGAAGAGGGTGGTAGTAGGCTATGGGCTTAGGTAGCGTAACCGTAGCGAGCAAGGCGGCGGGTAAGTAAGGGCGGTAGTAGACTAGGCTTTACGTTAACATAGAAATAGTTTTATTTCAGACTTACTCTGTATAATCCAAATCCCAATTCGGTTAAATACAATCACTGTTGATAATAACGACAGTCTAAATAATGAATGAGTGGTAAGTAACTTGGTAACGTTGATAGTTCAGTACTCGAAGTTAGCATGAATCAAGGTCATGCTGTAACTTAACGTCTCTTAAATTTAGCTCTGAATCATCACTTGTGCCATGAAAACTGGAAATACTGAAGGATTATATTTCCTTCACTATATACATGGAAATAGTTCGACACTTGACATAGAGGCCGACACAAGAAAGTGTTTCAGATGACTAATTTCAAGTCCAGAACAAATCCGGTAACTCGGTGGGAGGGGGAAGGTGCTGGAGGGGAGTGCCGGAAATCTCGTGAAACGCTTACCCTTGGTTCACACAGAGCAAATCGCGGCAATAAACGAGATTTTTCAATCGCAGCGACAGAAGATTTGTATCGCCTGGAGTTCAAACTGAATTTTTGTCGGCAATAGAATTTAGCCCAAAAAGTAATTAAAATAATTAAAAATAACCCTGAAAATAAAAAATAAGACAAAAGAAGTAATTTTTCTGAAAGTGAATCATCAAAAGGGTCGTCCATGTTGCTATTGCGTGCATAAAATCATACTGTCGCCCGATTAAAGTTGAATTTTCCCAATATTAAAAATCGCCTGACGAAGCAACAGAAATCGCCGATTTTGGCAACGAAAATCTCGGCGATGGCCGATATCGCCTCAGTGTGAACGTCTGTGTGAACCTTGTGTTTAGTCGAGAGATCGGGATGGGACTTCGAGGAAAGAACAAACATAAGCCGTAGAGACAATATTGACAATGGAGGACCAGATAATGTCGCAGTGGGGGGAGTTGGACTGGGTTTTCCACAATTCTGGTGATCACGAGTCCAAATGTGTCTCGTTCCGACCATGAAACTTGGCAGGCATGTTAGGGATATATCAGATTGTCTTAAAAATAGTCCCTCCCCCGATTCGATCATCGTTGTGGGAGAAACAGTTGTCAGTGAGTGGAATAACCATTTCAGATTTACTAGATCAAGCCCATTTTCTGATGAAATGAATATCGGGAGACAGATCCAGCCTTGACAACTGCAAACCATATCTGACAAACATGGTAACTGTTCTTACAAACGCCATATCAGCTTTCAGCTCTTGTTTAAACTATTTGGTGTACCAACGTACAATCCAGTATTAACTTTCAATTAAGTCTCTGAGTAAGCGCAGAAGCTTTCACTCGGCATTCCAACAATTTTCATTCCACGCCACTATGTACACCCGCTATCAACAAACTATTTTCATAGAGCAAACCTTATATTTGTAGCTATACACATCAAATGATTAAATACACACTATTAATTTTTTAGAGTCCCGTATTCCAACATCCATGGGAGGAAAACTTACCGTGAACGTGCAACTTTATGGGGGATCCTGTACCGTCTGACATCAAGAACTACGGAGCGCGGGATGCGAGAGTAGTGCGAGTGGCAAGGGTAAAATCCCTAACTAAAATCCCTAAATCCCTAACATTGTTAGAGTGGCGGATTGTCCATAGTGTAGGCGGATCCACCTACATCCGAAGGAGTTTAAGTGGGTCTTGGACAATTTGGAGATAAAGGCTTTGCAAGTAGCCTAGCAGACCCAAAATTAAATTTTACATGGTGCAGTAGGGTAAATTTCAATAATTATGATGTGTCTAGCTGAAAAAGTCTTGTCCCCGCGATTCACCGTGTTACAGACACGCAATTTGGTCGAAAGTATCGTCACGTTCAAAAATGAACCGAGGAATCTAATGCCAGAAATAGTGGGCCTGGAAATATTACAAGAGTAATTATGTGCATGGACTTTGTTAGGTCGCTGATAAAGAAATAGTTGAATTGTGTGATTTCACTGCCAAAAGTTTGCTTTCTTTTGCGAACACGAAGAGATAAGAAAGTTACACACAAATCTGTAAGCTATATTTGATCCTGATAATCATAACTTGAACATATATGTGTATATAAATGGAGTTCGTGATTAGTCCACAGTAGTCTCTTGTCAGATCTACGACGGATTGTTAGCTGAAGCTGGGAAAAGGTAAGATGTAGAAATATATTCTTCGATAACAAATAAAGTGATCATAGGGTCTGTAAGTCTAGCGGTATTAGTTTTTGGGATCCCAAAACGTAAGTGGAGGAATACCTATGACTTGGCAAAAGTTGTCCGTCTGTCCGCCTGTCCGTCTGTGAGTCCGTCCAACCGTCTGTCCGTCCGTCTGTAAGCACGATAACTCTCGAAGGGAATAAGATATTTTGATGAAAATTGGTGTGAAGATTCTTTGGGTCAAGTGTCAGGTCAAGGTTCAAGCTTCAAGGTTTTAATTACACTTCTGTATAAAATCATAATCAATATAGGGTCAAGCCGGGGACACAAGGTCGATTGACAAAAACCCGGTACAATATAGAACACGCCTATTTTACATGTAACTAATTAGATGAATAAATGTTAATAATTGCATGACTCATCACTAGACGGGAACCCGCCCCACAAACCCACTGACACTCGGCGAGATCAACCCCAAATCCCCCCCCCAAAAAAAAAAAATATCCAGTGCGCAAGCGAAGGTAGCGGATGACCTGCATGTTATGTAGACCCCAACCAAAATTTATAACCAACATAACAACATCAAACAAATAAAAATCACTTTAAAATTTTAATTTATCGTGATTCTTGAATTGATTTATAAGTATAGAATTTGAAATAGATGAGATTCTGTAGTTTTATATAAAATGAAAAATAGATTGTAAAACAAAACAAAAAAAAAGTGTATAAAAATAAGAAAGAAAATCAAAAACAAATTTAAGAATTTTTTTATTCGAACTAAAAAAAATTATTCTTGAGTTTTTAAAATTTAAAGTTTTTAATTTGAGAGATGAGAAATTTTTTTGTAATTGTACTGTGTTCTTCAAAACTGTGCTAACTACATTTTCTTAGTTTTTGGGCCCGGTTATGTGTATGCCATCTGTGTGAAAAAAGTAGAAACTGAGAAAGTTAAAACTAGTTTACCTGTTAGATGATGCTTTTGTCGTCATCTAACACTAAGCACAATCTAACAGAATACCAAATCCACTATGTTTTTTCTAATGGTATAGTTAACTCAGTTTTGAAAGAAATTTTAGTTACCGCAGTTTTGAAGAACACGGGACAATTGTGGATATTCCCTCAATTAATCTTAAATGTTCGTGAAAGAAAGATAAAGTGAATTTTCACTGTATATTTAAGAATTAAGTGTTTTTTTGTTGTTGTTGTTGTTTTGTTGGTTTTATGGGTCAAATAGAGGAACTTTTTTTTTTTTCTAAGTATATATGTTGAGTTTTATGCCACTGACAGAAAGGAACCCTATGGAGGAACGGATCCGATCCTCGAAAGAGGAAGTGCATATTTATGGAGTTTTATGATAAGTTTTAAGGTAGAAGTACCTGGTTTGGCACATGAATTTTAAAGTTAACTGCTGAAAAACGAAAAATAAAATTGGGCAAGTGGGTAGGTATAATCCAAATAGTGAAGTTTTGAATTTGAGATTTTGAAAAGTTGTTTGTTTGTAGATATCGCGGTTCCGTGTTTGTTGGAGATAGTTTGTAGCAATTGAGTACGGTTGGAGTTTATATGTATAGTGGTGATGGATTACCCGTTTGTGGATAAGAGGAAAAACAGTATACAAATTATTGGAGAAAACAAGATTTAGTAAAAGTTACAGGAGAAAAGATTTAAAGATAAAATTTGAATTTGTAATTTGAAATTCATAAGATAGTTTAACAATATTAATAAAGATTATAGTTTGAAGTATAAATTTGTAGTTTTTATGGCACTTGAGCATACTCAAGTGCCATATAGCGATCGTAATTTCTGTCGGTCTGTCAGTTTGTCGTTCTGTCGGTCTGTTCAGGTTTTGCTAGTTTGGGCACTTCCAGACAAGCTAGGACGATGAAACTTCACTGGCATATCAGGGACCCGACCAGATCAACTTACAAATAATCAATTCCCCAATCCAAGTATCCCGGACCCGGGAGTCCGAAAACTATAAAGTAAAACGGGAGCAAAAAGTAAAACAGGAGCAAAAAAAGTGCTGCCCGAACGTGGGATCGAACTAGGAACCTCCGTGTTGCCAGTCGAGTATTCTACCACTGAGCCATGCGACGATGTACAGAAAAGCGAATGCGGGAATAGATACGGTTTAAAGATGGTCAGTCCAAGTCAAACAAATCTAGTGAAACGCTAGGCAGGAATATCAGGGAACCGACCAGATTAACTTGGATATAATCATATTCCGGATCCGATCATAGTGGGGGAGTGGAGGGATGGGAAATCCGGGAACTACGGTCTGTCGGTCTGTCCCGGGTTTGCTAGTTTGGGCACTTCCACATAAGCTAGGACGATGAAACTTGGCAGGCGTATAAGGGACCGAACCAGATTAACATGGAAACAATCACTTCCCCGATCCGGCCATCGTGGGGTGGGGGTGGGGGAGGGGTGGAGCAACAGGAAATCCGGAAACTAGCAACATGCATAACTTTATAACGGGTAATCGGACTTGCATGAAACTTTACATATGTCAAGAACATGTGCTTTATGCTCAGTTTCAAATCCAGACCAGATCCGATAACCGGGGGGGGGGGCTGGAGGGGGGCACCCAAAACCTCGTGAAACGCTTCCACATAAGCTAGAACGATGAAACTTGGCAGGCGTATTGGGAAACCGACCATATTAACTTGGAAATAATCACTTGCCCGATCCGGCTATCTTGGGTGGAGTGGTGGGATGGGAAATCCGGAAAGTAGTAGCATGCCTAACTTTGGAACGGGTAATCAGATATGCATGAAACTTGACATATGTCAAGAACAAGTGGCTCAGAAGCTCAATTTAGAATCCCGACCAGATCCGATCTATGGGGGGGGGGAGCTGGAGGGGGAACCGGAAATCTGGTGAAATGCTTCCAAATAAGCTAGCACAATAAAACTTGACAGGCATATGAGGGAACCAACCAGATTAAAATGGAAATAATCACTTCCCCGATCCTGCTATCTCGGGGGAGGGGCCGTGGAGGAAGGGGAATCCGGAATCCGGAAACTAGAAACATGCATAACTCTGGAATGGATAATTGGATATGAATAAAACTTGACAATTCTGAAGAACAAGTGTCTCAGATTTTCAGTTTCAAATCTGGACCGAATCCGAAGAAAGGGGATTAGAGGGGGGGGACTGGAAATGTCGTGAAATGCTTAGGGTTGAGGGATCGGGATGTCACAGTAGAGGGGTTGGAAGGGGTTTTCCCGGATTTCCGGTGATCACGAGTTAGGGTACTTCCACATGTACTAGGACCATGAAACTTGGCAGACATATTAGGTAATCTTCCAGGTCAACTTGAAAATAGTTCTTTTCCTCGACGATCATGGGGGAGATTCTATTGACATGCAAAACTTAGGAGCAGGTGATCAGACGTGCATTTAACTTGTCAAGTGTCAAGAACAAGTGACTCAGATGATCAATTTCAAGTCTGGAACGGATCCGATAACATCGGGAGGAGCTGGAGGCGGGGGGAGAAATCTCTTGAAACGCTTAGAGTCGAGAGATCGGGATGGGACTTGGAGGGAAGAACAAGTATAAGCCCTAGATACATTGTAGAGGCTTAACGGCCTGCCATTCAATTTGCAAAATATATTATTATTATTATTATTATTATTGACAAAACAGGACCGATCGTGTCACAGTGGGGGGAGTTGGAGGGGGTTTTCCCTCATTCGGATGATCACGAGTTAGGGTACTTCCAGATGTGCTATGACCGTGAAACTTTGCAGGCATGTTAGGGACTCTATTAGATTGGCTTGCAAATATAGTCCCTTCCCCGATCCGATCATCGTTGGAGGAAGATATAGTTTTCAATGAGTGGTATAACCATTTCAGATTTATTAGATCAAGCCCTTTTTCTGATGAAATGAATATCGGGAGAGAGATCCAGCCTTGAAAACTGCAAACCGTATCTGACAATCATGCTAACTGTTCTTACAAGTGACATATGAGCTTTCAGCTCTTGTTTGTTATGGAAAGAGTAGGTGATGTTAAAGAGTTAAAAAAAATATTAACGTCACTGAGTGGAGGAGGAGTCGTAGCCCAAAAATTAGACAACAGGATTATTTTACAGAAAAGATACTACGCGGGGTTGCAAAAAAAAAGAAAAAAGTATAGAATGAAGTTGGCTTTTATATTTGGAAGAGATTTGCTGAAGTCAATATATAGCAGACAAAAATGCCATGAACACGTGATCGAAAAATATGGTGAGAGCCGCGATCTCTCAGTGGTTGCTTTACGGTGCTGCATTTTCCATTTATGACGGGTTTCATAAGCATGGTCTAGTTGCTCAGGGAACAAAACCAAAGGTTTCGACGAGATCCCAAAAGTTCAAATTTGATCCAAACAATTGGGTCTTGTCTTCGCCAGATCCAGTCTTCGCCAGACTCCGTGAACACTTTTACTGTTAAAATTTAGAAAAAGATTAATGCAAATTAGCTATTCATATGAGAAAACCAAGTTCAGATATGGATTCAGCATGTGTTTTTACTCCTTTAAGTCATATCTATTTTGACGAAGCAGATCGAAACTTCCTGCCTTACTTCTTCCAATTTTTCGGTTTCGGTGGAATTCCGGAACTACTTGTCCGGCGAAAAAATAAAGCTCAAAAACGAATTCAGTATGTCTCCTTACCCCTACATCCAACCTCTAATCAACTT
This sequence comes from Branchinecta lynchi, assembly GCA_023053575.1. NCBI lineage: Eukaryota > Metazoa > Arthropoda > Branchiopoda > Anostraca > Branchinectidae > Branchinecta > Branchinecta lynchi. Next base: position 20,598,253 of record JAKZAP010000015.1, read on the forward strand.
CCAATTAAACTTTTACTTTTAACAAATTTTCCGGTTTCAGTCGGATTCCGAGTGATCTATACGTCCAGTGACAAAATGATTGTCATATGCGGATTCAGCATGTCTACTTACCCGCAAATCGAACATCTTATCAGATTTAAAGAAAACTTTTAGTTTAAACAAATTCTCCGGTTTTGGCCGGATTCCGGCCGAACTAATTGTCCGACGAGGAAATAATTTTCATATTCGGACTCAGCAGGTTTCCTTGTCCCTAAAACAAACCTCCAATCAACTTCATATTACTTTTCCCAAATATTCCGGTTTTCACAGGATTCCGGGTGAACTATTTGTCCGGCGAGAAAATAAATTTCATATTTTGATTGAGCATGTCTCCTTACCCCTAGTGCGACTATTTTAATATCTTTTAAAAATATTTTGTGTTCCACTTAGTTTTAAACCCCTCCCCCCAGCCCTAAATATAGAGCTACATAGCCCTTCTTCGAACTTGACCTAAAGAGTCCTCATGCCAAGTTTGATCAAAGTATCTCAACCCCTTCGAGAGTTATCGTGCTAACAGACGGACGGACAACTTTACGATGTCATAGGTATCCCTCCACTTACGTTTTGGGATCCCAAAAAGTTTCTCGAACGAAAGTAAGAAGGTAGTTCCGGCCCGTCTTATTTTACCTTGAATAAAAAAGAATGAAGAGTGAATAACTCTGAAACAGGCGAAATATTAGTTAACAAATATAGAGTTTCAGTTTTAGTTTTGTTAGGAGAAGAAGAAGGGGACGGTAAATATTTTTGTAAAATCCGAAGAGCCCGATTTTGTAGAGTCTATCTCGGCTTCACATGATATTTGAATGTTGCCAAATAAATGAGGGACAATACGTAAGATGAGAAAGTATCAAAGCAAAATAAATCAGGCGTAGAATTTCATACGGGAAAATATGCTGAAACCTCCGCATTATACAAACTCTTTGTGCAACTTTAACCCCTGATCTATTACAATGTTCTTTATACGATAGATTTTCATCAGTAATTATCCCAGATAATGGACCCTTTGAATTTGAATATCTGTAGCCAAATAAGTTATTGTTGAAATTCCTTTTGCTTTGTATTCTACTATAATGATAAATTTCGTTTTTGGCCAAGTTCATAGATGGGCTCTGTAGCCCTATATTTAGGGTGGGGTGACAAACAAAATATTTTTTAACAGCTAATGTGTAGTCGATTGTGGGGTAAGAAGACATGCCAAACACGGATATGCAAAATATTTTCTCGTCCGACAACTAGTTCAACTGGAATCGGACAAAAACCAGAAAGTAGGTTAAATATTAAAGTTTCATTTGAAATTGATTGGAGTAAGAAGACATGCTGAACACGCTGATGAAAACCATTTTCCGCCGGACAAGTAGTTCGTCCGGAATCCGGCAAAAACCGGACAGCTGGTTAAAAGTAAAAGTTTGTTTGCAGTTTATTAGATGTTTGATTTAGGGGTAAGAAGACATGCTGAACAGGATCATGAAAACCATTTCCTCGCCGGACAAGTTGTTCGTCCGGAATCTTCAAAAATCGGAAAGTTATATTTGAAGTTGATTAGATGACAGATTTAGGGCTAAGGAGACACTGAGTACGTACATGACAATAATTTTTCACCCGGACATATGATTCGTCCGGAATCCTGTTGAAACCGGAAATTTGTTTGTAAGTGAAGATCTTATTTGAAGCTGATTAGATGTTTTGCTGGACAAGTAGTTCGCTCAGAATTCGTCCGAAACCGGAAATTTGGAAGAAGTAAAGCAGGAAGTTTCGGTATGTATCGTCAAAATAGATATGGCTGATGGAGGTATATTTGAAGTTGTTTTTCTCAGATGTTTAGCCTGGAAAAGACTGAATCTGGCGTAGACAAGACCCAGTTGTCTGGATCAAATATTAGATTTTAGGGATCCAATCGAAACCTTAGGTCTTGGTCTAGTCGGACATTTCCACATCTGTACGAAACCTACGAAACTTGGCACGCATATAAAGGAGCCGACGTACTGCTCTTAAGATCCTTCATTTGTCAGACCCGATCATCGGTTGTATGGAGACTACAGGAACGTAAAATCTGTGATCCCGTGAAACTTCTAAGTTGCGAATGAGTAAATTTTCCGTCAAAAGTACTGACCAGTGGGTTAGGTGATTGGGATAAAACTTGAACTTAAATTTCAAAATGCCCTTGATATGTAATTTTAAGCCCGAAGCTGATCCAAACTTGGTGGCGGGGTAAGCAGGGGTAGTCTAGATGTCCCATTCATAATTTTAGAAACCACACCCGTTGAGGGGTAGGGGTATAGGAGCAATACTAATGAATAACTTAATAGTAATCTTTTTGAAAAGTAAAGGAAAGAAAGGGTGAGAAACAGACTAAAACAACATATGGTACTTAAACCCAGACAGGATCTAAGTAGTCAAAAAAATACTGCTTCCGGGGCTAAGTGATTGCTTAAACTAAACAAGTCTTTCTGTCACCGCATAAAGTGATTTTAGGCTAAACTTCACGCTAAAGCCCAGAGCTCATACTCGCACTGCATTTCTCGCTATACAATATATAAGGTTCTTAGTCGGTTTAGTAAAAGGTTTTTGCTCGGGACGTCAGGAGTATTAGAAATAACTATATAACTAGAAATAGTATTAGAAATAACTTTCTACAGATCGTTAGAATTTGTTCTAATTCATGTTTTGCTTTCCAAAACCACCCTAAGCAGTATTCGTTAAAAGGCCAAACGACCGAGTAGACAAAGAGTAGGAACAAATTTTTTTGAAGTGAGATTTCAGTGACTATAAAAGCAAGAATTGGAGGTGTAGAAAGAAACCATTCTAATAAACCTAAATCATAAAATCATGCTCATCAAATAATCATTTTGATCTCTTTGTTTCAGATTCAAATATGAAATTGGCTCTAGGTGGGGTTCTCCTGTCCCTAGCGGTCTCCGGAATTTTATCGCAGAGTTGCGAGTCTGGGTGGTCGTTTTTCTGTTACCCAGGAGGCTGCAACTGCTTCCGAGTATTCCCTAACCTCCTGGACTGGAACGAAGCATATTTCTTCTGCAAAGGCCAAGGCGGGGACCTTGCGTCCACTCACACTTCCGAAGAAAATATGTTCGTGCAAGATCTGACATTCGCAGACACCAGAAACACCTGGATCGGTCTGTTTGATTCTGCCGAAGAAGGAGTGTTCAGGTGGAGTGATGGCACTTCATTCGACTACCAAGGCTGGGCTGGGGATCAGCCAGATGGAAACGAAGCAGAAGATTGCGTTGTCATGGCTCCAGATCGTTCAGGCTGGTACGACGTCAGTTGCATAGAAAAATGGCCTGTGGCCTGCAAAAAGCCTTTAGTTTAGAGTTGATTTGCTTCTATTGTTTAATCTCTCATTTGTATTTTTGTTTAAATGGTGTTGCAAATATATTAACAACAATAAATACAAATCTGACTTTCTTTTCCTTTAAACAGAGGAACTAAACGCAAATAGGACGGACACTCCTCGTTTATCTTACGGGAGGGGTGGGGGGCAATTTATTTCTGCTTCATGTAGTTTGAAGGGTGGAGATCACGCTAGGTGTTCAAAAGGTCTCGTGGACCCATGAATAACGTGATAGACTTTTTTTTTCATGTGAAATTTCTAAATCGACCTCGAAGTCAGCCATGCAAAATTTACAGTACCTGCATTTCAAACCTTAGCAAAAAGCTCAAATACATCTAATGCTTTAATTTCTCTTGGTCCATCGATCAACCAAGACAAGTCCCGATTTTTCCAACCTAATTTTGTCTCAAGTTTTCTAGGACCACCTTTGATTTTCCGGAAGTGGCTGTATTCAGTACGTCGGAAATGTATTCGAGAATCTATCAAATGTCTTCGAGGAATCGATGTTTGTATTCGAGAATATACAAATAGTTTGCGATATTTTTTGCAAGTCTTCGAGAAACTACAAAAAGTATTCGAGAAAGATAAAAAGTATTCAAGAATGTCTTAGAAGTATTTGACATTGAAACTAAAATTAGGTATTGGAGAAAGAGAAGAATGTATTCGCGAATAACAAAAATCTATTCGCGAATTTTATATTTTAAATTCTTGAATATATTTTTGTCATTCTCGGATACATTCGTGTCATTCTTGGTTTTATTGTTTCAAGTTAAATGTCAAATACATTTTAGGGACTCCCGGATACTTTTCATCTGTTCCCGATTAATTTTTCTACCCATTTCTTACTACCAAATATAATTCGCAGTGAGCTTGCCCGCTGAACGAATATTGATACTTTTTGTAGTGCCTCAAATACCAAAAAAGAATCTCGAAAACTTTTCGTCGATTCTCGTACAGAAACACCGATTCCTCGAAAATTGTTAAGGGATTCTCGATTACATCTGATTGTCGGATTCATTTCGACGTATGTAGCCTCAATCCATTCCTTTCAATCAATCAATCAATAATTTTATTAATCAATATAAAAAAGGCACAGAATGTGCCCATACGGAGTATAATAATAATATTAATAATTTATTAAAGCCAACAAAGGGCCATACAACAGTATTCATTATCGCACTTATTTGACCTTCAAAATTACATACAAAAAGATTACTTCTTTTTTTCCCTTCTACTATGAAAAAAAACAAAGGAAAGTAAAAGAAAACAATAAGATCCGACTAAAATAAGCGAAATGACCATATAAACGCACTATGTTGCGGATGGCACCTGTTTAGAGAAGAGTCAAACTCTGCACGAAATTGGCCCCCAGCTACATAGGGATCAGTAACATATTTGATGGTGCAAAACGGATAAGTCAGGTGATGAGTAACGCTGTAATGCTGCGTAACCCCCATGAGGGGGGGCCAAGTAGGTACTTGGCATAATTATAGAATATTGTACGAATTGTCCTTAAATCATTTATGCTAAATAGCTTCCAAAAATGAGATACATCTAGAATGTGGAGAAGGATGTGTAAGCGTTTTAAAGTCTAGCCAAAATATGTCTACTATAACGGATTTTAGCACTAACTAATAGTCCGTAAGCTGCTCTGGCCTTCGCGCCGAAGTGTCCGGGTAGTCCAGCACGGGTACTTTTCGGGTTGGTACCAAGGGGTAGATCGATATAAGTTAGGGTCGACGAAGCTGGATGCTGGAATCACCCAAAGAAACTGTCGGAACCAGGTCTGTAAAGTACTAGTAAACTTGATGCATTCCGTCTCACTCTGATTGAATTTTAAACCGATATCCTTACACTCCCCATTTAAACTGGAAAAATTCTTCTCTTTCGAAGCCAGGGCGAAACGAGGGAGGGAAATCTATTTTTCATCGCAATTTCGCAAGATCGGAATCAGGTCAAGAACATTGTCCTGCTGATTTTTTCTGTCGCGGCCCGAGTGGAAATACTAGCAAGAGGCCATAGTAGTTCCTTGGCTTGCAAAATAACTTCCAATTTGAAGAACTGGACCCCATTGATTGCACTTTGCTTGGACCTGTTTCGTTCATTGTTATCCCGGCAAACGAAGTTCAGCACAGGATTCCATAAAGCCTGCTCGCTCACTATTCCGTAATGGAATTCATCAAAGATGCCAGAATTATGAGAGGCGGAGCTTAGCATCACCGTCACTGTCAACGCCACGAGCGTATTTCAAGAGAGAATCGGGAAATAATCCAATCGTAGTGATGTGCACTGCTGAACGACTGAATGAATATCTCTAGGACATCCGAAACGAATAACTCGCCCGAGAATTATAAATGTCACAATATTTCTGGAATCTCCCAGCCATGGACGGTTCGAAGTACTTGGGTATGGGGGGGGGGGGGCAACAAAACATACGACTGGCTAATGCTTGGCAATTCCGATCAGAAACGGCAGAGAAATAAAGCACTGTAGCTTCAAGAAATATTAACGTACATTTTAAAAGGTTATGTGAAATGTCATTACAGGAACAAGATAAGAAACTAATCAATAGCAGGAATACCTGCATGCTGTTCATTTCAACTTTTGCTAGAGATAACCAAGCCTCGGTATCACAGCAGCTTCGAACGTTTGAGACAAACTTAAACTGAGCGCCCAATGCAAAAAAAATTAATCCTGGGAAGATTCATCGACAACTATACAAATGCTTGTTTAGATCTTTCTTAGATCAAACCCATAATCTCAAACATATGATATGAAACACTTAAACGACGCACCTTCACCTTAGTTGAGATCTGTAGATTACCACAGAAAAAAGGCGGATTTAAAAATAGGTCTTTCAGTGAGTTGGCCAATTAGAGACAGTCGCAAGTTATTTTAGTTTCCCATTTTGGATTTGGTTTGGATGTATCAGGCCACAAGTCAAACCTCAACGTTGCCGCAAAAATATAAAGAAGTTGCCACAGTTTGCCAGCAGGAGTTGTTGATTCAGCTAGTATCCAAAGGTTTGAGCGTGGTATAGTCGACACCCCATTTTATTCAGTTGCCTTTTTTTATTTTTTTAATGTATCAGTTTCTCTGTGTGAAGTATCTGTAACCTGTTTGTACTTGTGTAAGTAAAGGCGACAAGCTAAAAGCTTAACGCAAAATGTAATATTAAATAAATAATTAAAGTCAAGAAGCAAAGTCTTCTATTCCAGTTTTTTGCCTTTTCTCCTAACCGCTTAAAACGAGGTTTTTCTGGTCTCCCTCTATGTTTTTCATCATCCTGTAAATCACGCCAAAGAATTCACACTCAGGTGTGAATTTTTCGATTTTTTCCAAAAGTCAGGTAGTTTGACCCCGGGTTAATTAGCTTCTCCCTGTGGTAGGGGTAAGTAAGTGACAAGTGACAGATAGCTCGCCTTAGAAGAGGAATCAAGTCGTGATAAACGACAGATGTCACGGATTCTGTACGGGTTCAAAGTTATTTGGTTATAAATAATAAAAATCAACTTCTGGACACCATCCGTTTCTCTTCCATGAACTTTTCTTTTGATTAGTTCTTCATGGACAAACGGATCTTTAATTACAATGTTGTCAACTTTCATAAAGGTAAGTATTCGACTTGCAATGATCTCTCATCCACACATACATCACAGCATTTTTCATCGTGATAGTCTATATCTGTCCATATGCTGTACAAAAATAACATCTTGGAAACTATTTGCTTCTTCACGGATAGCCTTCGAAAGCTTATCATCCATAGTCTCGGACACAGTGAAGTATACCTTCACATTCTGCAACTTTTCAAACTATTTTTCCATGTCTTTCTTATTTCTCGACTTTTAGCAGTATTTTTTTGGTGCCGCATGTACTAATATTAGAAACTCGACGTCTTCACAAGGATGAGGTGTGATCTAGAACTTGATTAGCTCAAGTTTAATCCACTTGAGTTGGACAGGCAGGAAAAATATTAATTATTTTCCACCGTGACGTATATACAAGCCAATCGCAGATTTCTACTAGCTTCAGAAATATCCGCCCGTCGCCATTGTTTTGTTTGACACTTACACTTTTTTGCGCATTTTCGGCCACCCGACGGCCTACGGAGTACAGCAAATTTCGCCGAAAGCTTCAATGTCTGTCAAAAATCTTTTAAGAATAAGTAAATAAGAAGCTTTAAAATTCGCTGTTCGTTTTTAGAAGACTTGGTAGGCCAACAGATCTATCTTCTGTTTCGGACTACTTTTCTTCAAGCACGGAAAAAAAAAATCTTGCAGTATTTGCAACTGGGATTAATCTTGCCTCTACTAAGATAAGATTATCTCTAATAAGGATTAATCTTATCCCAGTAGAGATAAAATTAATCCCAGTAGCAAATACTGCAGTTAACTTTAATCCTTAGTCGGGGAAACTTTTTACAGTCAATCTTTAGCCACGGCTCGCACAGGCACCCGGCACCGCACAGGCATTCTTGACATTTTGTGTCATTCAATATAATTATCATGTTAACCTCTTTAGGGGTATAATTTTGGAATGAGGAGCAGAACAATTGCTTTAATCATATCTACGCTTAACTCTTGGACTTTTCCTCTCAAGCTTCTGATAAGGGCGAAGACTGCTCTGGTTTCGCTGTCAAATTCTCGATCTTCACATCCGTTGATCGTTTTTCAAGCAACTGCAAGTATAGAAAATAGGGAATCATAAATAAATGAAAGGAGGAAGGATAATCTAAAATCCAGACTTGGAGTTTAAAATATTTTCTTTGGGTCTTAAGTATTATTTCCGCAATAGTATGATGTAATATTATAGTTTTCATGGTAGCATGTTTTATTAATATTTTGTTGACTCTAGTTGTTGTTTTACGTCTTTTTCCGTTTTTTCTTTTTCCTTCATCAAGTTTATACTCCACTATTAATCTTTTTGATGTAAGTGGGTAATAAATAAATATTATTATTATATTATTATATATGGTGGGACATTGCGGATTTTCATGGTGGATTACTGTAATCTGGAAAGTCATATATCATGACTTTTCTCACCTGGACTGAGAACACATGGACTGATGGACATTTCAGGACTTGTTATCCCTACAGTACAGTCCAAATTTAGGCTATTTATCATAATTAAATAAATTTAAAGATTCAAACGGTGTGTTGATTCAAAAGATTCAAATTGTGTTGCGAGAGGAATACTTTGTTGTTGTTTTTCACTTTTTTTTTCCTATGCCACCGATTTCAGCTTATTGCTGGAAACTGGTAAGGGTCTAAGAAACCAGTGCCGTTTATACGGAAAGTGTGAACCTTTCCGATGAAAAGTTTGTAGCCTGCGTAGTAGTATGATAGTAGTACGAAAACGTTGCAAGTAATACTATGTAATAGCAAAGATACTATCATTTAATGTGCCTCAGACTGGTCCAATCTCATGTAGTAGTATCCAGTAGCACCCTGTCTTGCCATAGTAACATCCAGTCTTGCTAATAGTACCATATAGTAGTAAGCAGTAACACGGTAGCCTTGAAGTAGAATCATGTAGTAGCATCGTTAGTACTACATGCAACTTTTTCGTACTACTTTATAGTACTATTTTGAAATAAACTTTTCATCGGGTTAAGCCGGATCGATGGATATGACATCACATCCTGGAAAGTTCCGTAGAAGATTTTGTTTTGCTTGTCTTCGAGCCAGAGCCTACGGCGTACGAACTGAAGTTGAGTTGTACATGGCGTCAGAGATAACTAGCTGAAGCTGTGCAGCCAAGCTTTCAATTCATCAGACCATGTTTCTGCTTTCGAATGGATAGCTCCGTCCTAGCAGGCAATCAGGCAGAATCCAGTTTCAAAGTAAAGATGGACTAAAAACTATAAGTGCTAAGTATGTGTGGCAATTCCGTGGTCTCACAGGCCAATATATCTTCTTTGATTGATAAATAGAGAAATCCCACGGGTCCGATAGTGCTGCCATATATTGTTTCTACTTATTTTTGCTTGGGATTTCCACTGAGTTTTTAATTTTTTTGTACTTGGAATTGAGGTAGAGAAATGGTATCAGATTTGCTTCTTAAATTATGAAATTTCTCTCTACTAAAGATTGTATAGCTTCTCATTTACTTCTTTCTAATTGATGATATTAGAAAGTTGGCCTACGGCTAAAAAAGTAAACTTTTAACAAATAGAGCTAGAATTTCTTTTTTCAAAGGGCAATCAATAGAACTTGATGAGCTGGTCATAGTGTATTTCATCCGTGTTTAAATACACAAATTCATTTTTGAGAAACAACAGTTTGAAATTTAAGAGACAACTTCAGAAATAAGGTACACTTGCAACCAAAAGTAGGACGATTCCAATTGTGAGAAATGCGTGGGATTTGTAAGCAACAATTGGCTGCATAGAGCATAACCATCTTCGATGATGAGGGCCCATCACTCCACGGTCTATCACTGTAGCTTAGAACTAGGATTTTACTTGACGAATACAAATGATAGTTGTAAAACAATGATGTAGTTTCGCAGTAGTTACTAGAGTGGCAAATGTGTATTACATGTCTTATCACACTAGCTTGTCTTTCTAAGATAATACTCCAAGTTTTCATTTCGACGTATTGTGAATTTGTCATGATGTCTACGATTTTATAAAAATAAAAGTTCAACTCTATGCAAAATCAGTTCAATTTTAGTCCCATCTTCCGACAATATGTTGTTTTTTTTCAACGCTGAGGGAGAGTCTTTGGTCATGTCATGATCATGAAAAATTTAGTGGTAGGGTACACACTAAGGCTAAAAATAGATTGAACTCATTTGTGATTGTGAGAGATATCAGGAAATTTTCAGTAAAGGAAAGTTCAAGATTACGTTTAAGGCGCAGAATTTCTGAACAATACGTGCTATCCGCGAATATGTGTGCTAAACTTTCATTCCGCTGAGGCTTGCTGTGGTAAAAATTAATAGAAACGGGTTCTATATGTGTGTTAAAAAATGCTCAATCACAGAAATGTATGTCCATCACATGACTACTGAAGAAGAAAGAGAGAAACGTTTAAGGACAGATAGTTGTAATATAAACGGAGCTAAATGAGGTCCTTGAATGTGTGTCAGTCGTCTTAAAATATATTACTAATTGTGTTAACAAGCCTTTGCTTATCTGGAATAATAAGAGCGGTCCTGGTAGGCTCAAAACTATATTGAGAAATATGCACTAGTTCAAATCCAACAGACACGGTAGCAACAGATATTATTCTGGATTGTTATAAAACCGGTAGAGGCTTATCTAAAATTCCGCATGAAAGTCATCAGAGGATAAGTACTCTTGGGCAAACTCTTGGGATTCATTGTCAGGCTTAAAGTTCAACGGGCACATCAAACTACCCCAATCCCACTCTGTAACAAACTAGGAACAATGCTCAGCAGCTTTTTCAACAGTTTCCTCTCTTTGATATTTCAGAGCGTAATTTTTTGGGCCAGTATATGCTCAATTTACTAGCTTGGACAAAGATAAAAGTGATGTTTCTTATAATACTTAGTAAATCTTTATTTTATGCATAAATCAGCTTGTACAATTCAGATTTGAATCGGCTAATTGTTTTTCAATGATTTTTGTAGCTGTGTTATTTTTTATAAACTTATTGCATAATTCTGGTACATTTTAGAAAGCAAGTTAATCAAGCTTAACAACACTACTCCAAAAAGAAAAACGTTTACTATAGGCACTTTAAAACATAGAACTTGTGATGAAACAATCAGGTAAACTGCATCTGTGGCTTGACTTTGGTGAAATCTCAAATATATCCTTTTCTATCAAGCACTGCTGGGAGTTTTTGAATTTCCTGCCAAGATATCCCAGCTCCTAAGATTTGGATCGCCGAAATGCCAGAGAGGTAAAGACAAGTGATAACAAGAAAACGGCCGATTTTCATAGCGCTTTCTAAAGGAAGCCGGAAATGTTTATTTGTGAAAGTATTAGAACTGTTCATTGTGCTTTAAGGCTCTGTTTTGAAAACCTGCGCATACGTGTTCCAAACGTTGGCGGGCGGCGTACAGCGTACAACTTGATTTTCAAGTTGAACAGCTGCAGAGGATAAGGCTTATAAGGTGAAGTATTTTTATTCGTGTTAGAACATAAGCGTGAACGGTCCTTAACAGTCGGTTTTTACAGCAATGCCATCTTCGGCGATGAGAGGCTTGCAACTTTTCCTAGTTTGTGTACATCTTTTGTTGCCGGTGTTTTGATGATAAAATCAATTTAGTGCCTATCACGGGAAGAGGACTTGTCAAATAGAATCGGTTTCTAAAGTATTGTTATTTTCAAGAGTCGCTTGAATGTTCTATTGTGATGGTCTATCACTGTAACTAAACTGTAAAAGAATGAAATGGTTTCGTAATAATTAGTAGAGTTGTATCTATGGCATTTTCATTCTGAAACGTTATTTTTCACCATTCCCGCTGTCTACGATTGAAAATGATAACTTTCGACCTGCTGGAAAGTCAGTTTTAGTCCCTACTTCCAATATTCTGTTTTTTCTTCAACGCTAAGGGATAGCCTTGCGATTACTGATTGTATCATCAGTTCAGGATCAAATTTCTTGGAACATACTGTTTTTCAAACCTCGATGGTGTGACAACTTAAGCATTTAACCGATCGCGAAGAAACAAAGACAAAGTGTTACTCCTGCATATTGAACGGATTTGAGGCTAAATTCGTCTAAAATTTATTTGAGTTTCCCCAAAATATATTCGAAGGATCGATGTTTGTATTCAAGAACTGATGAAAAGTCTTCAAGAAACTACAAAAAGTGTTCGAGAAATTTTTAAAGATATTTGACCTTGAAATTGAAATTAGTTACTGTAGATGTATTCGAGATTACGAATTTTCTTAGTCCACCCTCTATCCCCACAAGGATGATCGGAATCAGGAAAAGAAGGTTTCGTTGAACAATACTCAAACAATGCATAACACGGTTGTGTCAGCTACGATACTTTGGCAGCGATATTTCGGCCCTTCTGGCGAACCTGCCATAATTGATTGCAGATTCGTTTCTTTCCCAATATCGCCCCTGAAGATCGACAGCCTGGTGAGAACCCTTGCCAAGAAGGGACGAAATATAGCTATCAAAGCACTGACATTATGCACTGTTTGAGTATATGTTTCCCAGTCAGCTTTGGCCCAAGGAGTATTTATTCGTTGATCAGTTTTTAGCAACGAAATTCCAGCCTGCATGGAGTGATCAAAACGGATCCTATGGAGACTGTTGATAAAGACAGTATCTCGAATACATTTTTTTATTCTCAGATACATTTGAATCGTTCTCGATGACGTACGTTCCCGGAACTGATTTAAACAAATCAGGAACTCGAATAGACTGTTCTGATTCTCGAATACATTTTTCGCATTCTCGAATACATTTTGCTCATTCTCGAATACATTTTCGTGTTCTCGAAGTCAGAATCGGCCGGAATTGATTTTGAAAAACAAAAATTCTCGAATACATTTTTGTCATTCTCGAATATATTTATGTCATTGTCGAGTAGCTAATTTCAACTTAAATACTTAAAAAAAAAAATCGATTACTTTTTTCTTTTCTTGAGTCCTTTTTGTAGTTTCTCGAAGACTTCAAAAGAAACTCGAAAACTTCATCAATTCTCGAATATAAACAACGATTCCTCGAAGATATTTGAAGAGATTATATTTTCGGCGTATTATTTAGCGTATTTCGCAACATTTTAGTCGATTCCACAACATGGAGATCCCAATACAGTCCATACTCAAGACACTTTAGTCGACACAGCAAAACAAAGATTGCTTCCAAACTTAACGTTGCCAGGCAACGTAGACCTTGTTGTTATTTGCTTGTGGTTTAGCCTATTTCATGGATATAGAAAGATATTTATTTTGGAACTGATTTTGAAAAGCAAAAATTCTTAAATACATTTTTGTCACTCTAGAATATATTTCTGTCATTCTCGAGTACCTTCTATTTCAATAATGTCAAATAGCCTGCTTTAAAAAAAAAAATTCGATTACTTTTTGTCTGTCTCCTATACTTTTTGTAGTTTCTCGAAGACTTAGAAAGAATCTCGAAGACTTTTCATCAATTCTCAAATACAAACACCGATTCCTCGAAAACATTTGAAGGGATTCTATTTTTGGCGTGTTTAGCGTCAAACCCATTCACACTCGCAACACTTTACTCGACTCAGCCAAACAAAGGTTGCTGCAAAACTTAACGTTGCCAGGCAACGTAGATCTTGTTATTATTTACTTTTGGTTAGGCTGTTTCACGGACTTAAAAAGAGATATGGTAGGAACCGTAGGGTATACCCTCGATCCCAATGTTACAACTTTAGTTTCAACCGGGTCTCATCTCCCTCGGCAATGACCAGTCATCTAAGGTATCCAAAGAGACTACGTCGCGATAGGTTTCTGAGTTTGAAGATACAGTGATCCACTACTGAGCTCCTAAGTTGGGTTCTTGACAGCAGTGACTGTAAATGATCCAGGATGTCTTGTCCACTCATTCCTCCAAAGAACAGTCGATATATAAATCGAAATATGTCCACAGAATCTCTACAGGTTTGCCACAGGGTAACTTGTTATATAACAATTACTATTTTTTCTCCTTCTTGTGAATCCTTACTATTTATATTTGAGTCCAAATAGTTGTATATAAGTAGGCTAATGTTAATCCATACCTTTACGTGCGTGTAAGAAATTACTCCCATTAAAGTGCATATCACGCCTATTATTTGGTTGGTTGTTGTATCGTCATCGAAGAGCAGAAAACCTGCAATACACGTGATTGCAAATTTGAAGTGACCCAGCATGTTGTACCTGGAAGACGAACAATAGGGATTAGAACAGTGTCCTAGTCTAGTGCAGGCTAAGAGAAGTAGAAGGGACACTTATGAGCATGAAAAATTCAGCAATAAAGTCGAAAAACTTTTTAAACCATTTTGTGATTGTTTTTCGTTCTTTATTGCCTTGTTTCGAGCAATCACACAAATTTCTTCAGTCATTTACTCTTACGTCATCTTGCTAGATGGATCCACAGACGATTCCACGTTTATGGGGTACGCAACTGATTTGCGCGCCGTCCCGTTCAATCCTCTGTAAAATATCGAAGTGCAATGTTATTTGCTACTGTATTCGTGCCACCCGGGCAATAGTCTACAAGCTACAGTGAATAGTATCATGTCCGAAAGTGGGTCAAACACTTCGGACAAGTCAATAGAATTTTTCTTCGGGGAATACTAGAGAAGGGTTTTCATGAGATCTCGGAATCACATTCCCGCGAGCAAAACGCATCGCGAAAACTGTGGGAAAGCGATTCCTGGAATAACTTTCCACTTTCCCGCTGGACTGATCGCGAAAACACATGGAAAGCTGACATCGCCGGGAAAATGTTAAATTACAAACTATTTCCAATAAAAATGATTCACTTAACGGTTCTTCGATTCTCATATATTCCATCGAAGCCAACCTAATAACGCTTGCCATTTTCCTTTTTTTTTTATTAGTGATACTTGCACTGTTTTTTCCCATACCTTTGAAACTCCCTCCGAAACATTCAACTTTCCGCGGGGCTTTCCACTATCGTCGTTGAATCACTTTCCGGGAAAGCTGCTTCGGTTTCCGAAGCGTGAAAACCGGATTGGAAAGTTCGGTAACTTTTCGAATTAGCGCGGATACCATTGGAAAGTGATTCCTACTTTTCTTTCCAGTTCGCGAAAACCCTCCTTAGCAGAAACAGATATACTGTCAGAAGCTTCATAACCGATTGCGCAGGTTGTCCTAGGTTACACATCCTATACACAGTCTTGAAGAAAATAAACTTACATTTGTTGGTCAACTCGGCATGTATTAGTTAGGTCCTTACACTGTCAGAAGTTTTTCACTTAGAAATAAAGTATTATGACCAATTAAGTTTATAATATTTCGTGCCTAGATCTCCAACAAAACCTTGAATAGGTAAAAATACTACACTGTCAGAAATTACATAACGACAACAGAAGGAAGCGCGGTTTCAACAGATAACACTTGGGGATGTTATCTATTATGTTTCTTTCGTTCGCGTTAGTATTTTTACCAATTGAAGGTGTTGTTGGAGATCTAGCCCAACTCCAGTCAAGCTCCAAGTGGACCAAGATGAGGGCTTCCACTTCTCACGTTTTCCCATGAGATCTCATGTTTTCTGAAGATTTCTCTCGGGAAAAAAAATGTCTCTTTTTCTCATGTTTTAAGAGATATTCATATTTTTTCTCATATTTACCTTCGTTCGAGGCTTAAGGGCTTAAGGCTGAAGAACAGGCTTAAGATGACAAATCCCGTATGGAAATAATTAAGCTGTTTACAGTTGTTAACGACTGTTTACAGCTGTTAACGACTGTTTACAGTTGATTTCAATTGTAAACAGCTGTTAACAGCCTAATACAGTTGATTCCAGTTGTGATTTTACAACTGTTTTCTTACAGTTGGATTTAAACAACTGGTTCCAATTATTTTTAACTGTAAACATCTGTTCACGGCTTTATACACTTGATTCCAGTTGTTTTTTTACAGTTGTCTTTTTACACTTTGAGTAAACAACTGGTTCTAACTGTTTTTAACTGTAAACAGCTGTTCACAGCTTAATACAGTTGATTCCAGTTGTTTTTTTACAATTGTTTTTTTTACAGTTAGATGTAAACAATTGGTTCCAACTGTTTTTAACTGTAAACAATTGTAAATGCACCCGGCTTGAAAAAACAACTGTAATTTTACAACCATCTTTATGCGGTTGTTTTCTTTACAATTGTCTTTTTACAGCTGGATATAAACAACTGGTTCCAACTGTTTTTAACTGTAAACAGCTGTTCACAGCTTAATACAGTTGATTGCAGTTGTTTTTTTACAATTGTTTTTTTACAGTTGGATATAAACAATTGGTTCCAACTGTTTTTAACTGTAAACAATTGTAAATGCACCCGGCTTGAAAAAACAACTGTCATTTTACAACCATCTTTATGCAGTTGTTTTTTTACAATTGTCTTTTTACAGCTGGATATAAACAACTGGTTCCAACTGTTTTTAACTGTAAACAACTGTTCACAGCTTAATACAGTTGATTCCAGTTGTTTTTTTTAATTTTCTTTTTACAGTTGAATGTAAACAATTGGTTCCAATTGTTTTTAACTGTAAACAATTGTATTATTCACCCGACTTGAAAAAACAACTGTAATTTTACAGCCATCTTTATGCAGTTGTTTTTCTACAATTGTCTTTTTACAGTTGGATATAAACAACTGGTTCCAACTGTTTTTAACTGTAAACAGCTGTTCACAGCTTAATACAGTTGATTCCAGTTGTTTTCTTACAATTGTTTTTTTACAGTTGGATGTAAACAATTGGTTCCAACTGTTTTTAACTGTAAAAAATTGTAAATGCACCCGGCTTGAAAAAACAACTGTAATTTTACAACCATCTTTACGCAGTTGTTTTTTTTACAATTGTCTTTTTACAGCTGGATATAAACAAACTGGTTCCAACTGTTTTTAACTGTAAACAACTGTTCACAGCTTAATACAGTTGATTCCATTTTTTTTTAGAATTGTCTTTTTACAGTTGGATGTAAACAATTGGTTCCAATTGTTTTTAACTGTAAACAATTGTATTATTCACCCGACTTGAAAAAAACAACTGTAATTTTACAACCATCTTTATGCAGTTGTTTCTTTACAATTGTCTTTTTACAGTTGGATATAAACAACTGGTTCCAACTGTTTTTAACTGTAATCAACTGCTCACAGCTTAATACAGTTGATTCCAGTTGTTTTTTTTTTCAATATTTTTCTTATATTTCTCTGTAAATAAAAAATAATTTTTGTATTGTTATTTTTTAATATGTCTCTGTGCTTTTCCGCTGCGAACGAGCAGAGGTTAGTAGCTTCGCGACACATCAGGTTTCGTTACCTATATGATTAGCCATGTCGCTGTGACGCCACCTTGAAGAAAAGTAGAAGGCAAAGCTGATCGGTTCTCTAGACACGCTAAAGAGCGTTCAGTGCGCCTCTTGCATTTTCTTTCTCTGTGATCAGCTACAGCGAAGACGGTAGTAGAGTAGAACGGTGAAGAGCTACGGTATAAATACCTCTAGGTCCTTTTTGTCGGGGTATTCATAGTCGCATAGTCGCTGCATAGTACCAAGACAGAGGTTCTGTCTGATTATTTGTTCTTGCTAGAACCGGTTGCCACCAGCCGAATACATTTGATTTTTTTTCTTTATAATTGTTTTTTTTTTTTCATTCTCGATTGGATGTAAACAGCTGGTTACAGCAGTTTTTAACTGTAAACAACTGTTCACAACCTAATACAGTTGATTCAATTTTTTTTTTAATTGTCTTTTTACAGTTGGATGTAAACAACTGGTTCCGACTGTTTTTAACTGTAAACAATTGTTCACAGCTTAATACAGTTGATTCCAGTTGTTTTTTACAATGGTCTTTTTTTTTATTTCTCTGTATCTAAAAAAGATTATATTTATTATTAAGATGTCTTTGTACTTTTTCGCTGCGAACGAGCGGTGGTAAGTAGCTTCGCGCCACATCACCTTTCTTTGACCTCTATAATTAGCTATGTCGCTGTGACGCCGCCTTGAAGAAAAGTAGAAGGCAAAGCTGATTGGTTCTTTAGACGCGCTAAAGAGCGTTCAGCGCACGGAGTGCGCCTCTTGCATTTTCTTTCTCTGCGATTAGGAACAGTGAAGACGGAAGTAGAGTAGAAGGGTAACAAGACCAAAGGTTTCGATGGGATCTCAAAAAGTCAATAGTTGATCCAGACAATTGGGTCTTGTCTTGGCCAGACTCCTTGAACATTTTTACTATTAAAATTCAGAAACAGATTAAGGCCAAATAGCTAATCATCTGAGAAAACCAAGTTCAGATATGGATTCAGCATGTGTGTTTGTGTACCCCTATAAGTCATATCTGTTGTGACGAAAACTTCCTGCCACTTCTGCCAATTTCCCGGTTTCAGCCGCATTCCGGAACTACATGTCCGGTGAAAAAAGAAAGCTCAAAAACGAACTCAGCGTATCGTCTTTCCCCAATATTGAACATCTAATCAACTTCAAATAAAAATTTAACTTATAACAAATGTTCCGCGGCTCCAGCCGGATTCCGATCGAACTATATGTCCGGATAAAAAATGATTTTCATACACGGATTCAGCATCTCTTCTTACCCCTAAATTGAATATCTAGTCAACTACAAATAAAACTTTAACTTTTCCGGTTTTGGCTGGATTCCGGGCAAAGCACCTGACCGGGTAGAAAATTGTTTTCACAGAAGTGTACAGCATGTCTTCTTACCCCTAAATCAAACATCTAATCAACTCCAAATAAAACTTTTACTTTTAACAAACTTTCCGGTTGGGCCAGATTCCGGGCGAACTACTTGTCCGGAGAAAAATTGGTTTTAATCATCGTGTTCAGCATGTCCTCTTACCCCTAATCCGAACATCTAATCAACTTCAAATAAAACTTTTACTTTGAACAGACTTTCCGGTTTTGGCCGGATTCCGGGCTAACTAATTATCCGGCACAAAAATGGTTTTCACCATCGTGTTCAGCATGTCTCCTTGCCCCTATATCGAACATCTAATCAACTTCAAATAAAACTTTTACTTTTAACAAACCTTCCGATTTTGGCCGGATTCCGGGCGAACTACTTGTCCGATGACAAAATAGTTTTCACCATCGTGTTCAGCATGACTTCTTACCCCATAATTGACTATCACAGTATCTGTTTAAAAATATTTCATTTGCCCCTTAATTTAAACCCCCTCCCTCACCCCTAAATGTAGGGCTACAGAGCCCATCTACGAACTTGACCTTACTCTTGACCCAAAGAATCCTCACACCAGGTTTGATCAATATTTCTGATTCCCTTCGAGAGTTTTAGTGCGCACAGACGGACGGACGGACAGACGGACAACTTTTGCGATGTCATAGGTATCCCGCCATTTACGTTTTGGGATCCCAAAAAGCTACGGCATAAGTACCTCTATAGAGGTATAAGCTGTTTACAGTTGTTAACGACTGTTTACAACTGGTAACGACTGTTTACAGTTGAAATCGATTGTAAACAGCTGTTAACAGCCTAATACAGTTGATTTCAGTTGTGTTTCACAATTGTTTTTTTTTACAGTTGGATATAAACAACTGATTCCAACTGTTTTTAACTGTAAACAACTGTTTACAGCTTCATACAGTTGATTCCAGTTGTTATTTTTACAATCTTCTTTTTATAGTTAGATAGTTCTAACTGTTTTTTTTTTTTTTTTTTTCCTAAACCACGTCATTATTCGCCCGACCTTAAAAGATAAATAAAACAATTTTAAATATTCTTCGACCCCAGGCCGACTTTGAAAAACTGTTTGAATATAAAAATTTTGTTTACAACCGTCGCGATTATATCGTCATTTTTGAAAGGACCAATTTTACAACTCTATTTAATTGTTTTTCGTCGGAAATTAATTATGCGATTCCTCGATTACAAATTCGGAGCTATAGTTAGTGTCGGGTACTGATACACTAGCAGATACACTAGCCTATTAATTACAATTGAACGATGTGCAAATTGTGCAATTCCTTGTGATGTAATGTCGATGTAATATAATAATTTTTCAGTCACCGCATCGAAAACTTGCTCAGAGACCAGAGCACAGTCCAATCAAACTCAACTGCTACGAGTTGCTACCTCAGTTTCCAATGACTCATCGCGCTGTCGCACACAGGCGTCTCGTTTCGTGCGAGGGGCTGAATACTCGTGAAAGTTTCGTAAGGTTATATAACCTTACAGTGTATTAGCTTCGGCTAGCACTCGCACAGTTGGTTCCTGGGCACACTGAGAATCCAGATTTGATCCAGAAGCGAGTTGATTACAGTCATAATATATCGCGAGTATACTACCAACTCTCCGATTTGAATCTCCTAAAGACTAGACACCAAATTCAAGAATTGGTCTTGGAAGGAAAATTATTCAGTTTTGGGAATCCTAGAACGTTGGTGACGGGATACTTACGACTTCGTAAAGGTGTATAAGGTGTAAAGGTGTATGTTCGTCCGTCCGTCCGTCTGTCTGTTAATACGATAACTCTCGAATGGGTTGACATATTATTTTGTTCAAGCTTGATCTATTCATTGGGTCAAAGTACAGGTCAAGTTTGTAGATGGGCTACGTGATAAAATCCCATATGAATCCATATCTGATATGTTTTCGGACAAGTGGTTTGGCCGCCGGAAACCTTAAATTTGTACAAGTGAATAATTTTTTTCGAAATCGTTTATGTTGTCAAAATGGCTATGAAAAATACAATAATAATATCTATAGTTTGTATTATTTATATATATAAATTATATATATATATATAAATAAAATTAATTTTGTGCTGTAGATATAGATAAAGAACATGCTGGACCGGACAATTCTATGGTTTTTTTCAGGGGTGGCCACTCCCGATTTTAGTGTACAACACGTGCCTGGTGCCCAGCCGATGCCGGCACCGTGTGACACCAGCCGGCACCGGTTGGCATTTGTTAGAAAAATCAAAATCAGCATCTTTAGAAGCGGAAATTGCCTAATTTATGGCGCTGGACAAATAGTTCGGCTGGAATCGGAAAGTTTGTTAAAATTAAAAGTTTCATTTAAAGTTGATTAGATGTTAGATTTACGGGTAAGAAGGCATACTGAGCACTTATATGAAACTCGTTTCCTACGCGGACAAGTAGTTCGCCCAGAATTCCCAAACCGGAAAATTTGCTAAAAGCAGAAGTTGTATTTGTAGTTGATTATATGTCCGATTTAGGGGTAAGAAGAGATGCTGAATCCTATTTTTTTTTTAGCCGGACATATAGTTCTTCCGGAAACTGGCTAAAACCGGAAAATTCGTTATTAATTAAATCTTCATTTGAAGTGGATTAGATGTTGGATATAAGGATAAGGAGATACACTGAATTCGTTCTAGCTTTAGTTTTTCGCCGGAAAAGTGTCCGTCTGTCTGTGAGCACGATAACTCTCTAAGGGAACAAGGTATTTGGATGAAACTTGCTGTGAGGATTCTTTAGGTCGAAGGACAGGTCGAGTTCGTAGATGAGTTCTGTAGCTCCCGAACGGCGGATATCCAAGCTGAATTTAAACTCAGTTTATCGGTTCCCTTAACTGGCCTTACTGATTTTATCGGACGTACTGCCAGACCTCATTTGGTTTCCTGGTTCCACTATGTCTTGATCTGTTTCTAGATTTGTAAAGTAATAACATCTAATTGTCTGGATCAAATATTAAATTTTTGGGATCCCATCGAAACCTTTGGTCTTGTCGCATTACATTACGTAGCTCAACTGTTGGGCGATATTTTGATTTCGCGATATATCGATCTTTTCTATTTGGATGTTCGGCGTTTTTTTCGGAAACTATGCAATACTGGAAAAAAAAACTCGCGATCTACAATATCTTGATATATCAAATAATTAGAACGCAGTATTTAGAAAAACAAGTGAAGATTTCCAGATATTCTTTTCAATATCGATATCTAGTTTGCGATATTTCCGGTATATCGATGTCACCCAACAGTGCACCATTTTAGTCGCGTTTTTTGCAATCGCTTGGAAAGAAAGTTGCCGTTTTTTGCGATCGACTGTCGACTGGAGGTCCAGTCGATCCGTTTTTTGTCGCTTGACTGGAGATCGACTGGGAACAAAGTCAACAGTCGATCCGATGCACCTTTCTCTTGGAGGTCCAGTCAAACTTGGTGCCAAATTTTGAAAACGGAAACATGTGGACCCAAAACGTACAATTTACACCTCAGGAAGCGCCAGTACTGCAGCAGTTTCAGAGACTGCCGAGGGAACAGTTGTGGGGATGGACTGATTTATTGACTGATTTAGACCGTTTTTCGAAGGCTTGTTCTCGCTCCCCTATCAAGCGACAAAAAACGGTCAACTGGATGAACCCGGGAACAAGTCCCAATCGCCAGTCGATCTGTAAAAAACGCGACTTTTGGCCTCTCTGGATAAGAACAAAATAGGATTTACAGCACAGGTAAGCTAATGCTTCTTTGCACACAAATAATTTTTCCACACTTTAAGAGAGTGTTTCAGACGCATTGTGAAATCAGGTTCTTTCTGCTTGTCTTACATCAGTTGGGCACCAGATTTTTTGGAGAATTCTCCTGCTCAAGGGAATCTCCTACTGAGGTGAAAAAGATTCTCCTGTTATTATTGATTTTTGGAGTGAAAGAGACCAGTGAAGTTAGAATATTTTTTTTTTTCATATTTCAGTTCTAGAGACACCAGGAAACTCTGTCTTGCTTCCCCACTCCCCACCCTCCACCCTAACTCTAGAAATTCTATAAAATAGGGCAGAAAACAGAAAAGTTGCATTTTTTTCCTTTACCTGGTATCCAAGAGTGGTTCTTGATGCCAGTGTGCATGACTGCCTTTACAGTGAAACTTTAGAATCCTGTTACTGACCTTATAATTCATTCCTTCCTTTCTTCTTGGAACTCATTAACTTTTGTCCAAGTGCTTTCACCTGCTGTGGAGAAAACACCAAAGCAGGATAATTCACTTTGCCAGTAGGTGTCACCTGAGGGGAGGATTTATCTTGGGCAGGTGGAATCGCTTCTGGTGTTGAATTCACTTGTCTAGTAGGATTCACATAGGCTATTTGGTGTAGGGCCGCAGCATGTTAACATCACTGCAGAAGTGTTCCATTTCACAGAAAAAAATGGAAATTGGTTTTTAGAAAAGATGACTAATATTTTTAATATTTTATGAATTATTATCCATGTAATTTCTTATAGCAGAGATTTTGTGTTTTTAGGTGCAGCAAGGACAAGCAGGTCAGAAAAAAAATAAGAATGTCTGTTTGACAGAAGTGGTTGCGTCCCGTTTCAATAGAACAAAATGGAAGTTGACTATTAAATCAAGAGGACTCTATGACTGATAATTTGATATTTTAGGAATTTGATTTTTTTTTTGTATAAAAAAAATTATAATTTTTGTATGTTAGACTACCTATAACAGAAATCGGATTTTTCTACGGCTGCGTGAACAGGACCCTTGCCAAGATGGCCGAATACTCACTATGACCAACTGCCTCTGAATCTCGGAATAAGGAGAAACGTTTTCTGTCAACGAATCAACGGCGTTTGGTTGAGACCCTGTTCCGTATTAACTACGGAATTTTATATCTTCAGAAAGGCCAAATACTCTATATGACCAAGTCAAACACACGGCAGTGAATCTCGGAAAAACGAGAAACGTCGCCGAAACGATGACTCAATTTTTTTGTCAACCAATCAACGCCGTTGGTTGGGGAGAGCTCTGGTGACGGTATTTAATGTGATTATTGCCGTATTAACTAAACTCTGAAGTTTGTATCTTCAAGTTATGGGTCAACCAATCAACGGCGTTGGATGGTGACGCTTCCGGCTCTCCCTGTAGGTACACGGGCGGTTTTTCATCGACACATAGAGTTGATTATCAAGAGGATTATAACTAATCTTGGAATTTTTTTTGGCTGTAGCTTTTTGCACTTGACAGTGGATCTCGGTAAGACCAGCGAGAAACGTCGCCCAAACGATGACTCAAATTTGTTGTCAACCAATCAACGGCGTTGGTTGGAGTAAGCTGTGGTAACACTATTTAAATATGTTTGATTGCCGTATTAACTAAACTCGGAAGTTTGTATATTCAAATTCTGGGTCAACCAATCAACGGCGTTGGATGGTGAGAACTGCGGTGACGCTTCCGGCTCTCCCTGTAGGTACACAGGCGGTTTTTCATCTACACATAGAGTTGGTTATCAAGAGGATTATAACTAATTTCGCTTTTTTTTTGCTGCGGATTGATCAGCACTTTTGCTAATAAAGTAAAAAAAAATATACAAGTGAATCTCGAGAAGACGCTCTTCCGTATTAACTACGGAATTTTATATCTTTAGAAAGGCCAAATACTCTATATGACCAAGTCCAACACACGGCAGTGAATCTCGGAAAAACGAGAAATGTCGCCGAAACGATTACTCAATTTTTGTGTCAACCAATCAACGGCGTTTGTTGGGGAGAGCTCTGGTGACGGTATTTGAATGCGATTATTGCCGTATTAACTAAACTCTGAAGTTTGTATCTTCAAGTTCTGGGTCAACCAATCAACGGCGTTGGATGGTGACGCTTCCGGCTCTCCCTGTAGGTATACGGGCGGTTTTTCATCGACACATAGAGTTCGTCATCAAGAGGATTATAACTAATCTCGGATTTTTTTTTCTGCGGCTTGATCAGCACTTTCGCTAAGAAAGTAACACAAAAACACGTAAGTGAATCTCGGGAATAATAAGAAACGTCGCCCAAACGATGACTCAAATTTTGTGTCAACCAATCAACGGCGTTGGTTGGGGAGAGCTGTGGTGGCGCTATTTAAATGTGATTGATTGCCATATTAACTAAACTCGGAAGTTTGTATCTTCAAATCTGGTTCAACCAATCAACGGCGTTGGATGGTGAGAGATGCAGTGACGCTTCCGGCTCTTCCTGTAGGCACACGGGCGGTTTTTCATCGACACGTAGGCAAACGATAACTCAAATTTTCTGTCAATCAATCAACGGCGTTGGTTGGGACTCTGTTCCGTATTAACTACGGAATTTTGTATCTTTAAAAAGGCCGTATACTCTATATGACCAAGTCCAACACACGGCAGTGAATCTCGGGGAAAACGAGAAACCTCGCCCAGACGATGACTAATTTTTTTTTTTTCAACCAATCAACGGCGTTGGTTGGGGAGAGCTATGCTGATGCTATTTAAATGTGAGTGACTGCCGTACTTCAAATTCTGGGTGAATCACAGGCCAGTGAATCTTGGGAAAAACGAGAAACGTCGCCCAAACGATGACTCATTTTTTTTGTCAATCAAACAACGGCGTTGGGTGGGTAGCTGTGGTGGCGCAATTTAAATATTATTGATTGCCGTATTAAATAAACTCGGAATTTTGTATCGTCAAATTCCGGGTCTGTCAATTAACGGCGTTAAATGGGGAGAACTGCGGTGACACTTCCGGCTTTTCCTGTAGGTACACGGCTGTTTCATCGGCACGTAGACTTGGTTATCAAAAAGATTAATTGAACTCGGAATTTTTCAGATGCGGCTGGAACAGCACTTTCGCCAAAAAAGTAAAAACAACACGCCAGTGAATCTCGTGAAGAACGAGAAACGTCACCCAAACAATGACTGAAATTCTGTGTCAACCAATTCATGCGTTAGAGATTTTTCGACCTGACAACTAATTTATTGAAACCCCCCCCAAAAACTGATAGCACAATTAACTAGAGCAATGGTAAATGTTTATCCTCTCATGAGCTCTACTAGAAGATATGGAAGGATTCTCCAGCGAAATCCCTCAGTTTATTCGTCATTTCCTCGATGCGTCAAGGTCTTCTAACATGATTTTGCACTTGACTGATAATACAGGTCCGCCTCCATCTGTGTCCCTCATCCTATAGTACCGAGAAAATTTTCGTACACGTGCTAGTCAATAGAATGCCCCACTGACCCTCCATAAACACAGTAAATCGAGGCCCGACGCTCATTAAGAAGCTAACGAAGAAACTTACAAAGGTTTGCAGGCAATCTCCCGACCTGCTTGCATTAACGTACTCCCATTCCGCATAGACTCTACTGCGCTTTTAATACGTTCCTTTTTATTATCCGTCCTTGACTCTCTGAACTGAAATCCCTCTAGAAATTTCGTATATATAATAAATTGAGCTGACATGACTTCAGTATACTGTCGATGACTCATCGTGCACAGGGTGAAAAGTTGTCAAGGGAGGGGATACACGCTTTTTCAGGAAAGGAAGAAAAACTAAGAGACGAGACTTTATAATGTCACCCCAAGCTTGGTGGTGAAGCTGGGAGACGACAATGTTCATACATATCTAGCATGTGTCCACAGTGTGCCCATTTTATCGATGTATAGATAGTTTAGGAGAAGTCGCAAGCCCCTTGAGTCTGAGATCAACCGTCTGGCTTCTAAACTGGGAAGTCTGGGCTAACCGGGAAATTTGGGAAGCTTCTGGTCGTATATTATACAGCAAGAAAGGCATTGCTGTAGTGATGGGTGATATTGGGATTGCTGATATATCAGTTTTTGTTTTCGATAACCGATATGTTTCGCGTCTCGCTTCCCAAAAATTTCAGGTAGAAAATAAACGTAAACAAATATATTGCATAATCTCAAATGCAGAAATTGAAAAACAGATTGAGCATATCTATGTACCCGTTTCGAACTATATAATTCTAGAAAAATAAGCTATACACAATTCTGGCTCCAAGTCCCCCCCCCCCCGTACTTTAACAGGCGATATTCACTAGTCAAAAGACAGGGTATTCTTAGGGTATCACAACCGGCCACCTTGTTCGTTGTTGCCTGGATGAATTGGTTCCAATTACATTTTATACTCTTGAGTCTGAATTGTCTATTTCGTTCTGCTTGTTTGGTTAAAATGAAATTAAACAAAATAAAATCAGTAAAAAGCAAGATAGCAGCGTAATTAACGTTACATCTTTTCCTGCTTCAGTTTGGTATAGATTTCCTTTTTAATTATGATAATTTTTGTTTAAGTATTTTCATCCTTGATTTGATCGAAAGAAAGCACGGCTGGTTCTGTTCGTTTGGAATTATATATAGGCATTATATGTAGATTATGCAAATCAGTTATCATACTTGTTAGCTATGTAACCCGGTTGTCGCACCAAAGTATAAACACAATTACCTTGGACATTATGGACGTGTGTTGTGTGCAAGTTGTCTGGGCAATGAGTCCAGTGTATCCACTTCATGATGGAAAGTTTTCCGTTCTGATAGACAAAAAAAATCAGTAAAATTCCGACAGTTGAGAATGAAAAATCCTTCAAAAGATCCGTCAACTTTTCGTCCAAAACCCGTCGAAAACCGTTAAAAAACCCTACGTTTAGCAGTAGCACATGGAAGTTGTTACATGCAGAATCGTGAACGTTCTCTTTTGATAGGGACAGTTACCACCGGTTAGAAACAATAGACAAGAAACGCATCTCCACGGGCGACTTTTTGTACGAATTTCTAGAAATATTGCAACTGATTCTTAAAGCACACCTCTTACTAGAAATGATAATTTACCTGTGAAACGGATCAGAAAAAATGTTTTCCGAAAATACCATTACTTTCCATCTGAAATTAGCGATTTTCTTGTTAGAGCTTGTCGACTCTATCCAGCCCTCCTGCTCTCCAACGCGGCGGCTGGTCACAAAACATTTGAAAACTGAACGCACCGTGGTTAAAAAGTTGGAAAACTAAGCAAATAAAAGAAGTAAAAAAAAGACGATTCTCATATCCTTATATGTGAAAGAGTCGTCAGCGGACATTGAAGATTCTGGCAAACTTTGCGTTGTGTGACGGGCAAAACTCGGCACATCCGAAAAAACGCCAAAAGTTCGTGGGCACAAAACGAAACAATGGAGAAAGGTGCGGATTTTAGAAGCTTGTGGTTGTACATGGGAGCTAGGTATATTATAAAAGGCAGAATAAGTAAGAGGGGTCCTTTAAGTAAGTAAGATTTAGCAAAATGTCATTCGCGATGAGAGGTATTGCAACATCCCCTTCATTTCAGCTTTTGCTGGAGAGGGTGAAGCCCCGGTAAAAGCTTCTAATATCCACGATATTTCTTGCAAAATAGAACATTAAACAAAAAACAGCGCTGAAAGCGAAATTTTTCGGAACATTAGTGGCCAAGCGTTTTTTAGGAATCCAGATGAAAGCAAGGTCTACATTATGTCATAGGCCTGTCCGTCTGTCTGTGAACACGATTACTTTTTAACTGAGTAATGGATTTTGACTGAAGTTAATATGTTGCGGTGCTTTCACTCCATCATTTTTGAAAGAATAGTAGTGGTAGCTGTAGTAGTGGTTTTTTATTGAAAAAAAGGTAGTCCAGAATAAAGTAGAATTGTTTTGAGTTTAAAAAAAAAAAATATATCCATCCACCAGGTCCGTCGTTTTATCTTGTCTCTTACAATTTCTTTTCTAGACATTTGATCAAGGTCAACCTCTTTTATACTAAAGCACGGTAATGAAAAACTCTGCAAATACAGAGATTTGCACAAAACCAGCTACGTACAAGCTGCGAGCCACAGGTGTGAAATCTATAATCTGGTTGGATCTATCTGTTTTATGCGCACGAATCAGCGCGTTGTCTGAATGATAAGGTAACTAAGCTTATTAAGCAAACATTGGTGTTCGATGATAAAATGCTCATGAAATTCACTATTATAGAAATGATGAGAGATCCAGAAAAACTATATAGAATATAAGGTTTTACGCAAGATTTTCAGAAATCTGTCAAAAATCTGAAAATCCGTCGGGTCAAATTCTCATCCGTCAAGGACCCGAGAAATCCGTTTTTGACGGAAAAATCCGTCAAAGCGGGAACGCTGACACTGACTTAATAGCTTGTTCACACGGGGATGAAACAGCGACCGATTCTCGATCAGCGGCTGATTTACGAGCGTAAATAGCGATTGACAAACATCAAAAAATCAGACGCCGATCTTCCAAATAGGCGCGTATTTTCATCACAGTCACCCTTCGGGATAAACTAAATCCTTTGGAATGTGACCTATGATGACTCTAGACACAGTAATTAGGGGAATTAGGTCAAACTTGGCGAATTTTAGGTCAAGGCAGTTCAAATTCTGTAAGACCAATGTGAACATAGCATGATTTTTACACCATCATCCCCAGATTACTTAATTGATCTCGAGGAAAAGGTAGAATAATTTTCTAATTACAACAACGTCTGTTCTGTTTCTGTCTAATATTTGTTTTCGTTGTTTTTCTTTAAAAAAAAATAATTTAAAGAATTTTTTCATTCAACGTTAATTGGAAAATGACTGAATAACACTAAAATAATTACATTTTAGTCTCGCATTCTTTATATTAATTATTATTAATATTTTCTGTTCTCATTTAAAAACAAAAATATATAAATGAATTTTATTTGCTTTTGAACATGAAATCCAAAGACTACAAGTCAACTATATTTGACTTTGAATAACTCACAAGATGTTTTTGTTAATTTCTAGATTTTGTTACAAACAAAAAGAATATTCGGAATTAGGTTTTTTCTTTTTAATTCTCCCGTCAACCACAAACAGTTGATGCATCGTCTGAACACATCAGCCGCTCTTTACGCGCTCATTTCGGTCCCATGTGAACTTTGCATCTTTCGTTGTCTTTTCCGCTCTGGGCAGTTTATCACAAACCAAGAATTCCCAGTTTCTGGCTGATTAACACACACCAGGAATTCATGTTTTGGATAGCTTGCTTTGAGTCGTTTACCATAAACCAAGAATTCCCGGATTTTGGATTGTTGGCTTTCAGCAGTTACCATAATCGAAAAATTCCTGCATCAGGACAGGATACAAGTCACAAGTTTCACTGGTCGGCCCAGTACTTCCAGTTTTATGAGACATACCGTTGAAATCAGCTACGGCAATTTGCGAATAATCTGTTGTGATTTAGAAGAAGTTATGCATGAATCGTTAACGTTATGCATGAACGTTATAGGAAAAATTCAGCAGATGCTTTTGGCGGGTTTTTCGTCAATTCCTGGCAATGCTTGCTATGCTATAATTCCTAACACACGTCTGTTCTGTTTATGTCTAATATCTGTTTTCGTTGTTTTCTTTTTAAAAAATAATTTAAAGAATTTTTCCCGATTTTTCCATTCAACGTTCACAGAAAAATGACTGAATAACACTGAAATAATTGCATTTTGTTATCGCATACTTTATATTTATTATTATTAATATTTTATGTTCTCATTTAAAGACAAAAATACATAAATGAATTTTATTTGATTTTGAACATAAAATTGTCGAGTAGCCTATAATCTGTCAATATTCAATTTGTGACTTTGGGTTATTCTAAGTCAACTATATTTGACTTTGAATAACTCACAAGATGTTTTGTTAATTTCTATATTTTGTTACTAACAAAAAGAATATTCGGAATTAGGTTTTTCTTTTTATTCTCCCGTCAACCCCAAACAGTTGATCCGTCGTCTGTCGTCTGCTTATTTCGGTCCCGCGTGAACAAGCTATAAGCAATCCGTGAAACAATCAGTATTTTGCATCTTGCTTGTCCTTTCCGCCCTCGGCAGTTTATTATAAACCAAGAATTCCCAGTTTCTGGCTGATTAACACAAGCAGTCCACGAAACAATCAGAATTTTGCATCTTGCTTGTCCTTTCCGCTCTCGG
Source organism: Branchinecta lynchi (assembly GCA_023053575.1). Lineage (NCBI taxonomy): Eukaryota > Metazoa > Arthropoda > Branchiopoda > Anostraca > Branchinectidae > Branchinecta > Branchinecta lynchi. Next base: position 20,628,958 of record JAKZAP010000015.1, read on the forward strand.
CAGTTTATTATAAACCAGGAATTCCCAGTTTCTGGCTGATTAACACGAACCAGGAATTCATGTTTTGGATAGCTTGCTTTGAGTCCTTTACCATAAACCAAGAATTCCCGGATTTTGGATTGTTGGCTTTCAGCAGTTACCATAAACCAAGAATTCCTGCATTAGGATACAAGTCACAACGTTGAGCAATTTGAAATTTGCGAATAATCTGTTGTGATTTAGAAGACGTTGTGCATGAATCGTTAACGTATGCATCGTTATAGGAAAAATTCAGCAGATACTTTTTGGCGGGTTTTTCGTCTCTTCCTGGCAATGCTTGCTAGCTGTAATTCCTAACATTTACAAATTACAACAGATTACATCCCAGGTGTTGTCTGTTGAAATTGCGCATCCCTGGGTTATCTTTTATAAAAATTTGCGGCAGTGAAGGTAGCAGAAACGGTTAGTGTTTCCCGGATTAGCTAAACTGGCGGAGTTAATAACGACCCTAGGATTTTGTCCGCTGCACAAAGCCCTTGCAAAATCGTGAGCACAACTGGATTTTGTTTTATTCTGAACAAAATGGATCAGAAATACTAGATAAAAAATAAAAATGTATTGCATAGCTCCGGTGATGGCTGGCCACTCCGATGAAGTGCTTCACCAGAAGTATAAGTGTCACTGGGTCACCCCAGCTGTCACCAGCGAACACCCTTAATTGGTTGACACAAAATTTGAGTCGTCGCTCGAATCAAAAAACATTTTGTTTATTTCGGCCCTTCTTGGAAGGGTTCCTGTCCGGGCAGCCGTACAAAAAGTTCCGATTCTGTTGGCCGACGTTTCTCGTTCTCGATGTTCAGTGGCGTATTCGCCCTTTCTGAAGACATAAAATTACGAGTTTAGTTAATCCTCCTGATCACCACAGCTCTCCCCAAACAACGACGTTGATTGGTTGACACAAAATTTTGAAAACGTTTCCGGAGATTCACTGGCGTGTTTTTGGAATTGGTCATATAAATTCGGACCTTATAAAGAAACAAAATTCCAAGTTTAATTAGTCCTCTTGATAACCGCCGTGTACCTACCGGGAGAGCCTGGTGCGTCACAGCAGCTCTCCCATCCAACTCCGGTTGACCCAGGATATGAGATACAAAATTCAGAGTTTAATACACATTTAAATAGCGTCGCCACAGCTCTCCCCAACCAACGCCGTTGATTGGTTGACACAAAATTTGAGTCATCGTTTGGGCGACGTTTCTTGTTCTTCCCGAGATTCACTTACGTGTTTTTTCTTACTTTATTAGCGAAAGTGCTGATCAAGCCGCAGAAAAAAAATTCCGAGATTAGTTATAGTCCTCTTGATAACGAACTCTACGTGTCGATGAAAAACCGCCCGTGTACCTACAAGGAGAGCCGAAAGCATCACCGCAGCTCTCACCATATAACGCCGTTGATTGGTTGAACCAGAACTTCAAGATACAAACTTCCGAGTCTAGCTAATGCGGCAATCAATCACATTTAAATATCGTCACCACAGCTAACCCCAACCAACGGGCGTTGATTGGTTGACACAAAAATTGAGTCATCGTTTGTGCGACGTTTCTCGTTTTTACCGAGATTCACTGCCAAAAAGCCACAGCAAAAAAAAAATCCCGAGATTAGTTATAATCCTCTTGATAACCAACTCTACGTGTCGATCAAAAACCGCCCGTGTACCTACAGGGGGAGCCGGAAGCATCACCGCAGCTCTCACCATCCAACGCCGTTGATTGGTTGAACCAGAACTTGAAGATACAAACTTCCGAGTCTAGCTAATACGGCAATTAATCACATTTAAATATCGTCACCATAGCTAACCCCAACCAACGCCGTTGATTGGTTGACAACAAAATTAAGTCATCGATTGGGGGACGTTTCTCGTTTTTACCGAGATTCACTGCTGTGTGCAAAAAGCCACAGCAAAAAAAAATTCCGAGATTAGTTATAATCCTGTTGATAACCAACTCTACTTGTCGATGAAAAACCGCCCGTGTACCTACAGGGAGAGCCGGAAGCTTCACCGCAGCTCTCACCATCCATCGCCGTTGATTGGTTGACCTAGAACTTGCAGATATGAACTTCCGAGTTTAGTTAATACGGCAACCAATCACATTTAAATAGCGTCACCAGAGATCTCCCCAGCCAACGCCGTTGATTGGTTTACACAAAAATGTGAGTTATCGTTTCGGCGACGTTTGACCTTTTTCCAAGGTTCACTGCCGTGTGTTGGTTTTAAAAGCTACCGTGTGCAAAAAGCACCAGCGAACAAAAAAATTCCGAGCTTAGTTAATATCGGGTTATTTGAAATACCCCAAACAACGCCGTTGATTGGTTGACATAAAATATGAGTCATCATTTCGGCGACGTTTCTTGTTTGTCCGAGGTTCACTGCCGTGTGTTGGTTTTAAAAGCTGCCATGTGCAAAAATTCGCAGCCAAAAAAAATCAGAGATTAGTTAATCCTCTTGACAACCAACTCTATGTGTCGATGAAAAACCGCCCGTGTACCTACAAGGATAGCCGGAAGCGTCACCGCCGCGTTCACCATCAAACGCCGTTGATTGGTTGACCTAGAATTTGAAGATACAAACTTCCAAGTTTAGTTCATACGGCAATCAACCGCATTTAAATAGCGTTACCAGAGCTCTCCCCAACCAACGCCGTTGATTGGTTGACACAAATTTGAGTCATCGTTTCGGCGACGTTTCACGTTTTTCCGAGATTCACTGCCGTGTGTTGGACTTGTTCATACCCCAACCAATGCCGTTGATTGGTTGACAACAAATTTGAGCCATCGTTTCGGCGACGCTTCTCGTTTTTCCAAGATTCACTGCCGTGTGTTGGACTTGGTCATATAGAGTATTCGGCATGTCTAAAGATATAAAATTCCGTAGTTAATACCGAACAGGGTCCCAACCAACGCAGTTGATTCGTTGACAGAAAACGGTTCTCGTTATTCCGAGATTCAGAGGCTGTCGGTCATAGTGAGTATTCGACAATCTTGGCAAGGGTCCTGTTCAGGCAGCCGTAAAATATACGATTTCTGTTGTAGGTAGGCTTTGGGTAGGCTACCATAAAAAGAATTATATTTTTTTTTTATACAATAAAAATTTAAATTCCTAAATTTCAAATTATCAGTCATAGAGTCCTCTTGATTTAACAATCAACTTCCATTTTGTTCTGTTGAAACGGGACACACCCACTCCTGTCAAACAGACATTTCTTAGTTTTTTCTGACCTTCTTGTCCTTGCTGCAACAAAAACATAATCTCTGCTATAAAAAATTACATGGATAATAATTCATAACACATTAAAAATATCAGTCATCTTTTTTAAAAACCAATTTCCATTTTTTTCTGTGAAATGGAACACTTCTGCAGTGATGTTCACATGCTGCGGCCCTACATCAAATAGCCTATGTGAATCCTACTAGACAAGTGAATTCAACACCAGAAGCGATTCCACCTGCCCAAGACAAATCCTCCCCTCAGGTGACACCTACTGGCAAAGTGAATTATCCTGCTTTGGTGTTTTCTCCACAGCAGGTGAAAGCACATGGACAAAAGTTAATGAGTTCCAAGAAGAAAGGAAGGAATGAATTATAAGGTCAGTAACAGGATTCTAAAGTTTCACTGTAAAGGCAGTGGCACTGTCTAGGGAACCGGGAGTCGTACTTTATGTCCTACGGGCTACGGAACCGGTAGTTCTCACGGAAACCAAACCATATGAGCTGCGATTCCGGGATCTGACGTCATTAACTAACGGAAACTTGTACGTGCTGGCTCCCGTTCCGGTAGTAATTGGAAATAGCTCACGGAAACTTCATCGCACCAGCTTCTCGTCCAGTAGCCTCACGGAATTGTGTACCCAGAAGCTAGGGAGCCGGTAGTTGATACCGGAAACTGTATAATTGGAGCTTCTGTTCCGGTAGTGTCTACGTGGAATATAAAACTCACGGAATAGTTTGGATGATAGCTAAGATGCCGGGATTTTCACGGACTTAGAGGAAATAACATTGGACAAAATTCACTACCGGAACCCATATATTGAGAGCTAAGGTACCGGTAGCAACTACTATTTGCTTGAAAATGACCAGCTCACGGACACAGGTGACTATGGGTTAGGGTTCCGGTAGTGACGAAAATAAAAAAAATAGGACTCACGGACCCATGTCCGTGTAGACTAGGAAACCGGAAGTGAATATTTTTTACTCACGGAACCCAGCTCTTGCGAGCTGCGGTTCCAGTAGTGCCAAAAAATAAAATTAAAAACTCATGGACGGGTGTCAATATGGACTTTGAGTCCGGTACAGCTCACTGAATCCAGTTATACATCTTATTTTTGTTTGCCCTACCGGAACCCCAGCCAGCAGAAGTTGGGTTCCGTTAGTTAAAAATAGTAGTTTCTACCGGTACCTTAGCTCTCAATATATGGGTTCCGGTAGTGAATTTTTTGCCATGTTATTTTCTCTAAGTCCATGAAAATCCCGGCATCCTAGCTCTCATCCAAACTATTCCGTGAGTTTTATTTTCCACGTAGACACTACCGGAACAGAAGCTCCAATTATACAGTTTCCGGTATCAACTACCGGCTCCCTAGCTTCTGAGTACACAATTCCGTCAGGCTACCGGACGAGAAGCTGGTGCGATGAAGTTTCCGTGAGCTATTTCCAAATACTACCGGAACGGGAGCCAGCACATACAAGTTTCCGTTAGTTAATGACGTCAGATCCCGGAATCGCAGCTCATATGGTTTGGTTTCCATGAGAACTACCGGTTCCGTAGCCCGTAGGGCATAAAGTACGACTCCCGGTTCCCTAGACAGTGCCAAAGGCAGTCATGCACACTGGCATCAAGAACCACTCTTGGATACCAGGTAAAGGAAAAAAATGCAACTTTTCTGTTTTCTGCCCTATTTTATAGAATTTCTAGAGTTAGGGTGGAGGGTGGGGAGTGGGGAAGCAAGACAGAGTTTCCTGGTGTCTCTAGAACTGAAATATGAAAAAAAAAATATTCTAACTTCACTGGTCTCTTTCACTCCAAAAATCAATAATAACAGGAGAATCTTTTTCACCTCAGTAGGAGATTCCCTTGAGCAGGAGAATTCTCCAAAAAATCTGGTGCCCAACTGTACATTACTTAGGCTACTTTAGTTTAGGCCACAGGAGGGGTATCCAACCTCGTTTTTACAGAATGTTGTATTTATTCAGTTTGAAAAAGTCTTCAAAGCACAGTAGGCAGACAGTAGGTGCTATATAGCTAAGATGTTACAGTTCTGTGCAAGCCTGTACCTGGCTGGAAAAGCTGAAACTCAGGAAGTGAACAGACACTACAGAACAGTTAGTACAGTACTAAATGAGTAGTTTCAGTTTGGTCTTTTCTATCTTCAGTTATTTTTTGCACCAGGTTTGCACTCCGTTGTCTCTGTAGCCTATTGTGTAGACTATGGACATTTGTTAGGATCGAGTTTTCAGTGATTTTCGTGTTCCTGATTAACATTCTCTGATTCTGCTCTGATTTCCCGACAGGATTAGACAAAATCAGAAATAAATACCTCTTTCAGGAAGGGTATCCGACCCAAAACCTAGTTTCAGCGTTTTAGAAATTTTTTCCCTTCATAAAGATACGAGGTAAAAAAAAAAAATAGAAGTATCGTAGTCTATAAGTTAGCTATTCTGTGGCTTGAGATTGTAAGTGAAATTCCTGTTCAGCATTAATAATTGAAAGTACCTTATATTGAATTTCCCTGAGCTCAAATTACTTTTTGAGATTTACAGGAGGGATAGCCGATGTCAGTTAAACAAATAATGTCAGAAAGAAATGTCTCAGAAGTCCTAATTATATCATAGGCCATTAGGTTCTGTTTCTCTAGCAGTTGGGACTGCAGTACTGCACACACAAATACTGAGTCAACTTTTGAGGGTTTTGAAAGGGCAGTGGGTTTACTGTTGTTTTGGTACCTTAAAAGTTTTTAGTAGCCTAGCTTATATGCGATCTAAAATGATGCTTGATGTAGGTTTGTAAAATAACTGGTTTCCAGATGCAGATTGAATTCCAATGGAACAGTCAGATTGTTGGCTTCCGTTCAAACCTTTGTTTTATGCAATGGTTTACTTTTTAGAATGTCAACAAAGCAAGTACTTGTAAAACAACATAAAACACAAACATAGAAATTTGGGGGTTGGGTATACCAAGCTTTCAGAAAAGACCCAAATGCTGAGAAGCGCAAATGTGTTCTTTTGCCAAGCCAAATGGACTATCATGCTGTTGTGATTTAGAACTTGGTGTTCAAGAAATTCAGAGAATTAGGAAGTTGTCTTGCAATAGAGGAACCTGATGAATTAATTTTGAAAAAATTCAGTTGAGAATATTATAATCCATTTATAGTATAGCCTAATTGCCAAACTGTCAGAAGCTTGGATAACAGATAACGTATATGCATCCTTCTGTTCAATTTCGTCATAATGTAGTCTCTCTATTGTGACCCTTTTAATTTTGACCGTTTTTGTGACATATAACATTCAAAATGGCCAAAAAGAAATTTGTCTCTAAACTTAAGAATTTAAAGGGTCGTAACAGAAATATCTGGCATAACTGTTGACACAATGTTTTGCAACCATGTGTTCTCTGTTAACAAACTTCTGACAGTATGGCAATAAGGGCCTGTATATCCTAATCAGCAGTATTTGACTTCATAGTTTCGGGTTGGAGGGTCCAAGCTGTTCAGTCCTCTCTCCCTGGCTTCTTCAAGCCTCTCACTGTTTTTTTTTACAGACTATTAAAACAGACCACATGTGTTCATGAGACATATTTGATGGTGCAAAACGGATACTTCAGCTGAATTTTATTTGAGCTATATTTCGGCCCTTCTTGACAAGGAGAGCCAAGAAGGGCAGAAATATAGCTCCAATAAAATTCAGCTTATGTATTCGTTTTGCACCATCGCAGTCAGCTTGGGCTGAAGGAATATTTATTTGTTTATGAGACTCTTCAAGGACCATCACATCCACTGATTTTTGTATATTTTTTCAGATGAAGCCTTCTAAATTGACGTCGAACGTGGGATTCTTGTCTGAGGCAAGACAAAATAATGAATAACTTAGTTTAGTGCATGCAGCACACAGGCTATCTAGTTCAGTTTCAACATGCTGAAACAGCCAGTTGTTCCTGTAGCACCAGATCCAGAGACACTGTGACTGAATGGAGTAAAGAATAGTTGTCTGGGAATAGACTTTCACTCAAGTAACAGTGCAATACATGTGCAGACCTAGTTCTGGATAGAAAGAGGCTAGAAAAGAACAAACGCAGACTATCCCAAGAAAACCCCTTGCTGCCTCTTGACCTACGCAAGAAAGATGTATACTGTACAATGGTCATGCCTTTCTGGGTAAGTAGCATATTTAACACACTAGTTAGGACCCTATGTGCAGGATGCCTTTGACCATAGAGAGACGAATCTCTCTCCCAAAGGATTTTAGGCTATCTCTGCTGACTTAGCGTGAGGGTACTTTAAGCGTGAGGGTACTTTAAGCGTGTTCCACCCCTCTAACAGTAATTACTATCAGCTACTATTTCCGTTCCAGCCTGACGAAAATTACTACGCCGAGCAGGCCCGTATCCAGGAATTTATTTCGGGGTGGGGGGGGGGGGGGGGGTTCGCCTTTCGGGGGGGTTTCGCCTGCGGGTCGGACCAAAAAGTACAAAAAAGACATAAATAAGAGGGAAAAGCCTGTAAAAATGATGATTTTCGTATGTTTCGGGAGGGGGGGGGGGGTCAACCCCTAACCCACCCTGGATACGGCCTTGACGCCGAGCGTTCCAACCTTCTCGAAATAGTAACTTATTTGCTTACCACGCTTGGTTGCGTAGTAATCGTGGTGACTACGGATTTCTGTATCGTGATTGGCTGGATAACCCCGTGGAGTGGTATTTTACCGAAAATAAAAAAATGCGTTCCACCCTTGAAGCTTGACGTCAAGAAGCCAAAATTCGTGACGTCGTGCGTAGTAACTACGGTAAGTAGGATGGAACACGCTCTTTTGGGTCAGAGAAGAATCCCCATTGGCAGAAGTAAATATAATTTTGAAGGTGTGTGGGGGGGGAGGGGGGTGTAGGAAGCGCTAAGCTGTGCCTTCGTGTAGCAGATATTTGGAATTGCAGGATCATCAGTAGCTGTGAACCTCTTTGATTAACCAGAGTTTTTGGCGTGCGTAGTTGGGTTCCAGCTAGTTCGTTTATTTTTTTCAAGCAAAAAAAAAGCCTGAACAAACGCTTTGACCTTTAGACCATTTATTTCTGTTGCTTATTTATTTATTTACTTACATAATATCAAACTTATTAGGATGCCAAGACTCTATTGTGATACTTTATTCAAGCTTGGTGTGATGATTCTTAGGGTCATATTGCAAGACACGATTCAGATGGGCACCGGAGCCGTATTTTTAGGGGAGGATAAGGGAGATTAAAATTCTAGTAATGCGAAGGTTTGCGCTTCCTTATTAGCCAAACGTGTGTTTTTGCGTGGAAGTTGTGAAACGAGAGGGTTCGAAACTTTATGACTCTGAACTAACTGTCTTCGATCAAGACATAACTCACGAAGTGAAACTTTGGTCCCAAAATATGCTGTTTCACGTTAAATATTCTATATTTCCTGACATCTGTAACTTTCCTTCGACCAAAGTAACAACCTATTGTGACAAAACTATGAGTACATTCCCTTCCTCCAGTCTCTAACCCCCTTGCTCAGCGCTTGTCACCCATTTTGAGCGACTAGTAGGGATTCCTAAATTCCCTCTATGAGCAATACAAGTCATCCGTGAATAATCAGCAATTGCATATTTTGATTTTTAGAAACGAAATTATAAACAGTTAATGCTTGCTCAAATCTTGGAAGCCTTCTTTCGTTTTGGGATCCTAAAAGTCCTAAAACCTAAATGGAGGGATACCTATGACTTTGCAGAAGTTGTCCGTCTGTCCGTCCGTCTGTCCGCATGATAACTCTCGAAGGGAATGAGATGTTTCGATGAAACTTGGTGTGAGGACTCTTTAGGTCAAGGGAGAGGTCGAGTTTGTAGATGGGCTCTGTAGCTCAACGTTTAGGGGTTGGGGTTCAAATTAATGGACGGACAAATTTCGGTTAAGACGGTGGGATATGAAAAATACGCTCGAATTTTGCGCAGAGTGTAACCATATGAGCAACTCATCATGGTCCCTTGGCTGTAGGCAGCTTTTGTGGTTATTTGGGTACACGTCCATAGGTGAGCATATTAACATGAATGTCAAAACCATTTTCTCGCCGGACAAGTAGTTCGCCCGGAATCCGGCCAAACCAGAAGGTTTGTCAGTCAAAGTTGTATTCAAAGTTGATTAAATGTTCGATTCAGGCGTAAGAAGACATGCTAAACATATAAATGAAAATCATTTTTTCGTCGTACAAATAGTTCGCTTGGAATCCGGCCGAAACCTGAAAATTTGTCAAAAGTAAAAGTTTTATCTGAAGTTGATTAGGTGTCCGGTATCGGGGTAAGAAGACAACTGAACCCGCTTTTGACAATCATTTTCTACTCGGACATAGACTTCGCCCTGAATCTGACTGAAACCGGAAAATTTGTTAAAAGTTAAAGTTTTATCTGAAGTTGATTAGATGTTCGATATAGCCGTAAGAAGATACTCTGAATTCGTTTTTGAGCTTTAGTTTTAGCAAGAAAAGTAGTTTGCCCGGAATCCAGTCGAAACCGGAGATTTGGCAGAAGTCAGGCAGGAAGATTTGATCAATTTCGTTAAAGTAGACATGACGTAAGGGGTAAATACACACATGCTGAATCCATATCTGAACTTGGTTTTCTGAGATCATTAGCCATTGGCCTTCTTCTGTTTTTAAACCTTACTAGTAAAAATGTTCAAGGAGTCTGGCGAAGACCGGATATCTACAAGACCCATTTGTCTGTAATCCGGCTGAAAACGGGAAATTTGTTAAAAGCTAAGTTTCATCTGAAGTTGATTAGATGTTCGGCATAGGGGTACGGAGATGCGCTGAATTCGTTTTTATGGCACTTGCCTTCCTGACCAGATCCGTCAACTGTGGGGGGGGGGGGGGGGTACCGGAAATATCATGAAACGCTTAGAGTGGAGGGAATGGGATGAAGCTAGGTGGGAAGAACAAGCACAGATCCTAGATACATCGTTGACATAAATGGATCGGATCCGGGCACTGCGTTATGTGGGGGGTGAGGTAGTCCCGGATTTCGGGTTATCACGGGTTAATGTCCTTCCAGATGTGCTAAACGATGAAACTTGGCAGGCGTGCCAGGAACCCGATCAGATTGACTTGACACGATTGAACCCGACCCGACCATTGGGGAGGGGGAGATGGAGGAGGGAGGTGAAATCCGGGATCAGGAAGGCCAGGCAAGCATAATGTCCTGTTTCGGATGGATGTCCTGTTTCGTTTCCGGACCGGATCCGAAAACTCTGGGGCGGGGGATTGGAAGGGGGACCGGAAATCTCAATACAGGCTTAGAGTGGGGGTTCGGGATGAAGCTTGGTGAGGAGAACAAGGACAAGTTGTAAATACATTTTTAACAGGAACGACCGGTTCGGCGCACTGTGTGTGGGGGGGGGGGGTAGAAGGGGTTTCCCGGTATTCCGGTGGTCGTGAGTTACAGTACTTACAGATGCACTTGGACGATGAAATTCGGCAGGTGTACTGGGACCCGATCAAATTGACTTGGAAGCAGTCATTTCCTCGATCCGTCGTCTGTTCCTCAAGACAGCGCAAACCTTAGCTGCTACCCTTACCTGCTACATATGTTTGCAAGTAAGGAGATACGCTGAATTCGTTTCGAGCTTTAGTTTTTCCAAGACAAGTAGTTCGTCCGGAATCCAGGCGAAACCGGAGATTTGGCAGAAGTAAGGCAGAAGATTTGACCAGTTTCGTCGAAGTAGATATTAGTTATAGCCTAGGGGTAAATACACACATGCTTAATCCATATTCGAACTTGGTTTTCTCCAATGATAAGCCATTGACCTTCTTCTATTTCTAAATCTTAGTATTAAAAATGTTCAAGTAGTCTGCCGAAGACCAGATATCTACAGGACCCGTCTGTCTGGATCAAATATTAAATTTTTGGGATCCCATCGAAACCGTTGGTCTTGTTCGCTTTGAGTTTTGAGCCATTGTTTAATATTTGTTTCCCAGTCATCTTGGGGTGAAGGAGTATTTAAACCCACAGTAGCCTGCTTGTAGCGAGTGAAACTGAAGGCACATAAGCGGACAAAATTGTTTATCTGGAACTCAGTAGGTAAGCTGTTAGCGGCTATTCGAATTAGCGATATGAGCTGAGTAAATCAAACTACAGTCAATTCATACTTTCTCACTCCACGTCTGAGCGCTCGCGTACTTGTTTCTTCCTTCCCTACTTGCTTCTGTGGATATCACCAACGGAGTCAACAGAAACCAGCGCCAGTCATACATTATTCATTTCTTTGATTCCAATATTTTCTTCCAGCTGCAAGAACGCCATTGGAAGATTCAGGGACAGCGGGAGCTTCCAAACCACCAGCAGACGGAGCTGATAAGTTTGATTGAGTCAGTTAACTTTTATATGTATTTTTCTTTTCAACAGAAGAGACGCGAATTTTCTGGAACTTATTGGGTATGTTTTCATGGATTTACTGACAAGACCCCCATAAATGAACGCGTAGAGGTTGGTTTGGCAACTTTAACATGCTAGAAGTGCTAGTTTCCCTCCCTTTATCAGGACCAGCCGAGGTCTTACCTTGTTACGATTACATTTCAGCTGAAAATACCAAACCTTCGGGTCGGATAGGTTATCGGATGTTATTTTCCTAAGCAAACCTTCAAAATTTGTATTATTAACCTGTGCTTTAACTGAAAGTTACATCAGATTACTAATCATATAATTATTTTCATTTTTAGAATACCAACTTATATGCAGTGTGACAATCCACTTGGTATTTTCTAACTTGTAGTTTCTGGTTCCTTCTATCTTCTTGTTTCTGGTTCCACTTGTTTCATTTTTTCCAATACGATTATGGAACCACCAAAAATACATTTTTAGAAATTTCTACCGTTTACGGCGGGATAGTTGTAAATCTTACACCTATAAAGAAAACTGATCTTTCTCCTATTGTATTAATTAACGAAAATATAATTGTAAAATAAAAACAACTTTTCCACTTATATTATTCGACTGAAAATACTATTGTAAAAGACAAATATGTTTTCAATTGTAATGTGGGACCGAAAATACAGTTGTGAAAAAACAACTGTGAAAACCGATTGTATTTTTCCAATTGTATTATGGGACCGAAATACAGTTGTAAAAATATAACTGTGAAAAAACAATTGTTTTTTTCCAATTGTAGTATGGGACCGAAATACAATTGTAAAAATACAACTGCGAAAAAACAGTTGTGTTTCTCCAGTTGTATTATGGGACCGAAATACAATTGTAACACTACAACTGTGAAAAAACAATTGTGATTTTCCAATTGTATTATGGGACCGAAATACAATTGTAAAAATACAACTGCGAAAAAACAGTTGTGTTTCTCCAGTTGTATTATGGGACCGAAATACAATTGTAACACTACAACTGTGAAAAAACAATTGTGATTTTCCAATTGTATTATGGGACCGAAATACAATTGTAAACGTACAACTGTGAAAAAACAATTGTTTTTTTCCAATTGTATTATGGGACCGAACTACAATTGTAAAAATGCAACTGTGAAAAAACAATTGTTTTTTCCAATTGTATTATGGGACCGAAATACAATTGTAAACGTACAACTGTGAAAAAAACAGTTGTTTTTTTCCAATTGTATTTTTGACCGAAATACAATTGTAAAAATGCAACTGTGAAAAAATAATTGTTTTTTTCCAATTGTATTATGGGACCGAAATACAATCGTAAAAATACAACTGCGAAAAAACAGTTGTGTTTCTCCAGTTGTATTATGGGACCGAATTACAATTGTAAAAATACAACTGTGAAAAAACAATTGTTTTTTTCCAATTGTATTATGGGACCGAAATACAATTGTAAAAATACAACTGTGAAAAAACAGTTGTTTTTCTCCAATTGTATTATGGGACCGAAATACAACTGTAAAAAACACAATTGTAGGAATTACAACTGTTTACAAGTGTATTTGATTGTAAATGATACAACTGTGAAAAAACAGTTGTTTTTCTCCAATTGTATTATGGGACCGAAATACAACTGTAAAAAATACAATTGTAGGAATTACAACTGTTTACAGGTGTATTTGATTGTAAATGATACAATTGTAAAAAAACAGCTGTTTTTTTCCAATTGTATTACGGTCCCATAGTACAATTGTATAAAAACAATTGTTTTCAATTGTTTACAGTCACAATTATTTCCATACGGGATGGTGTGGCAACACTGGCAAGCAAGGTGCACTTGCACGCGTTCGTTACATTTAAGGCCTCTTTCCGCGACAAGATTGTGGGCCACATACTTCTGGGTGTTTGTCGCGGAAACATGATTGTGTGCCACACAGTCGAGCCACGAGTTGAAACTCATGGAAATGCCATTTTGTCTACTTTTTGGCGGAAATTTCAAATATCTGAAAATAAAAATAAAATTCATGTAAAATCTCAATAAATAGAACTCCAGGCTTATTTCCTTACCATTATGTGCAAATGGGATCCTCAGTTTTAAATCTATATGCTTGAAAAAGTAGTTAATTTTATTGTTCAGACACTATTTTGCTGCTTTATTTGAATTTCCCGCCAAAATCACCTCGCCAAGTCTTGTTGGTCGCGGAAAAATAATTTTGGGCCGCACAAAACACCGCGGAAACACTTTTTTCGAGCCATAATCGACCCACAAACTGTTTAAGGGAGCACGGAAAAACGCGCCTTTAAAATCTGAAATCGTGCAAATTCTTGCGTCCCGCTGGAATTGACGGTAAAACATAATTTGGATGTTGTACATATAGATGAATTCCCACAAATGAGATAAGATGTTGCAAGTAAATAAGGATAATCCTTGCACCATGATGTTTAAGAATTTAGCTTCTCTACAGTACAGTACATTTAGGAACTTATTGAGAATCAAAATTACTTAACATCAATATTGGCCTTGAAAACAGTAAAATAGAATTTATCTACAGTCCTAACTAGGTCCTAGGTCATTTGATTTTGCTTCTTGACATTTAGGACCTAGTTATGACTTCAAAGACATCTCCTTTTAACATTATTCTTGACAGTTAGGACCTAGTTAGGACTTCAGTGAAATTTCCTTTTAAATTTTGAAGCCAATTTTAAGCTCATGGAAATTCAAGATCGCAATTCAAGGTTGGGTACCCATTCAGTAACAGATGAAATAAAAGTTTTAAAAGTTTCTTAAAAAACATTTTAACTGACAATTACACTTCACTCTGTGCTTTTTGCCCCAATCCATCACAAACCCCTTAAATTTTCTGTTTTTTCTTATAAATACTTTTTTTTTATTCGCTGGTGAATCCTTTAACCCGTTTTCGGGCTCATTAGTGGCTGGTTTTTCCTCATCAATGTAGACTCCCCAAAACCTGTTCGGGAGTCAGGTTCTAGTAAGAAGTCAGCGGGGTAAGATAAGATAAGATAAGATTTATTCCACTAAAAGCACAGAGGCCATGGGAAAAAAAATAAACACAAACAAAAATACAAAAACACAAACCAAATAAATGCTAACTATTTTACATATTCCTTTACAGGAATCTTTCTCTGTGGTTCATCGAGACCGAAGGGAATCTTCCCAACTTTTCCATATCATCAAATATTTTACTTCCCATTACTTTTACGGTAACTAATATAGTAACTAGCAAGAATCTCCCTTGTAGGTGCAACACCAAATGCCAGTGAGTGAAAGCCAACCGCAACATAGGTGCCTGGTTCACTTTGTGCTTTTTGCCCCAATCCATCACAAACCCCTTAAATTTTCTGTTTTTTCTTATAAATACTTTTTTTTTATTCGCTAGTGAATCCTTTAACCCGTTTTCGGGCTCATAATAATAATCAATAAAAGTAATCAATAAAAGTTTTAAAAGTTTCTTAAAAAATAATCAATAAATCAATAATCAATAAAAGTTCTAAAAGTTTCTTAAAAAACATGTTAACTGACAATTACACTTCACTCTGTTCCTTTGCCCCAATCTATCACAAACCCCTTAAATTTTCTGTTTTTTCTCTGTTTTTTCTTATAAATACTTTTTTTTATTCGCTGGTGAATCCTTTAACCCGTTTTCGGGCTCATTACTGGCTGGTTTTTCCTCATCAATGTAGACTCCCCAAAACCTGTTCGGGAGTCAGGTTCTAGTAAGAAGTCAGCGGGATATGGTAACTAGCAAGAATCTCTCTTGTAGGTGCAACACCAAACGCCAGTGAGTGAAAGCCAAAGGCCACTAGAAGCGCAACATAGGTGCCTAGTCACAATGCGTTCGATTTAAAATAGAGAAGAGTGATATAATGATCTCCTGCTGCCAAATTTGGTTTTCG
Source organism: Branchinecta lynchi (assembly GCA_023053575.1). NCBI lineage: Eukaryota > Metazoa > Arthropoda > Branchiopoda > Anostraca > Branchinectidae > Branchinecta > Branchinecta lynchi. The sequence continues at coordinate 20,644,503 of JAKZAP010000015.1, forward strand.
TTTTGAACACTGAATTCGAAATATAAACAAAAGAAAATTCTCATGCGAAATCTCATGTTTTTCAAGTTTCAAGGTTCTCATGTTTTTTGGCTCAGATAATATGTTTTTTGAAAATTTCTAAGTGGAAGCCCTGACCCAGATGTACCGCCCTGTGGTTCGGAACATCTATGCAACCATGGTTTGTTTATATATATTTGATTATCAATGTAAGAGCTACGTTGGTCAGACATTTGAACTTTTTCGATTGAAGTTCTTTTGGTCTTGCATGATTGTTGACATATTTTATACAAAGATTTGTTTCTACCTGTGGTGACAAGCAGAAAGAAAGACAGAACACGAGTTTTAGCCTTAGACTGAATAGGACAGGAAACTCCTTTGTCCCATTTATTTGATTGGATGTGAAAGGGGGAAAACGCCGGTCCTCAGACGGAATGTGACGCTGTCCACAAAGTACCAGAGACCCTGCATGTTCAAGATCTACCCTACTTTCCCCCATCTATACCACTTCAGGACCCAAAGGATCTTTGGGGGGACCAGTCATTTTTTTTTTAGTCCCCAAAATCGAGTCGTTTTTGGGCAATTTGTCCCTCGAAAAGTTGTAGTGTGTTATGGAGACAACCCATAGCATTTGCTCTGCAATAGTCCTCCTAGTTATTCCCTCCATCTACACTTTCAGAAGTTTCATAACTGCAATAGTCCTCCTATTCCCTCCATCTACACTGTCAGAAGTTTCATAACAGATTGCGCAGAACACTTTCAAGCATAACCCCTTTTCACTTAGAAATAAAGTGTTATGACCAAATAAGTTTATACTATTTCGTGCCTAGATCTCCCACAACACCTTAAATAGGTAAAAATACTACACTGTCAGAAGTTACATACCGACAACAGAAGGATGCGCGGTTTCAACAGATAAGACTTGGGGATGTTATCTGTTATGTTTCTTTCGTTCGCGTTAATAGGTCACTCGGTCTTTATCCACTAGCTCCAGTTAGCTGCTGGCTAATCCGAGGTCAGGCTCTAATCATTCTAAGTATTTTGGCTACGGAATGAGTCCGTAACCAAAGGGAGACAACCTCTTTCATCCTGAGTCCGAGCAGGACCTGTCTGTTATTTTAGTATTTATGGTAAGGACCAGTTTATATATTTAGTTAGGGACTAAGTGTTCGCTTCATACTTATATTATGTGTCAAACTCCTGTACACGATTTACAATAGATAAATTGATATACGTTATGGTCCATCTCGGCTAGTAGGCCTAGGGCTTGACTGGATATGTGAATTCCAGCTTTGTTGGGATGTGTGAACCAGCTTGATTAGGGATTTTGGATTGACTGCGGCTGAGCTATAGAATTCCCTGAGACTTTCCCTTGTCTCTTATGTCCGGTAACCTGACTGGTCCTGGGGCTAGTGGGTACCTACGGTGTCAGAATGTCTTCAGCCCACACTCCAGGAGCCTTACCTTCATTAAACCTTGCTTACCACTCGTTCATCCTTACAACAATGGTATCAAAAGTGTGAAGTTTTTTTTTTTTTAAGCCCTTATTTCCTCATAATAAGGAGGACCCACGTTCAAATTTGTTTCGTAGTCACGACAATTACATTTTTTTTCATCCACCCGACCTACCCTTCAATTGAGCAAAATAAAAATAACTCTCTTATTATTATTTCATTTTTTTGGTTCTCGTACACTTTACGAATGAATGAAAGTTATTTCCCATTTTTAAGACACAAGTCATAAATGGAGTATGAAGGAAAAGAAAGAAAAAAAAAGACAAGAAAACACAACATGTAACACATAGATTTTGATATTCTTATTAAGAGAACGAATAAAACCTGCAATTCGCTGAGATACTGCAATAAACGGATCGGTGACATTATACTTTGCCGACATTCTAGAATTACGGGCCCACGGAGGTAGTCCTAGAGATATTTGCAATACCTATAAAATGTGGAACCAATGCCTTATTCATCTTTTATAGTCAGTAGTGACCAGAATGACGACAGTGCTAGTATGTGCGGCATAGCGAATGCGAAACCGGGCCAGAATGTGTCTATTGTAACGACGCTTCGAAGTAATGAGTATTCCATATGCTTTTCTAGCTTTTTCCGCAAAAACCGAGACAAGGCAAGAACGGGTTGTTTTTCATGTCCGACCCAATAGGTAGACCAAGGTACACAATCGAAGGTGAAGGTTGAAGAATGTGATCCCCGAAGCATTATTATATGAATTGCCTCTGTATCAGGCTTTTGGTTGAAGAATACAACCTCGCTCTTGTTCGGATTAAATGATAAACCAATACACTCATATTCTTTGCTTAGAACCAGAACAGAACAGAAAAGCGAAGGCTTTCCCAAATATCAAGTTTCGTTCACATCCGATCACCCATTCGAAAGTCGTACATGCCTCACGACTCCAGATTCTCCATCCTTCCCCCCTCCCCCTCCCCACGATGATCAGATCGAGGAACTGACTATTTCTAAGCCAATCATCTGAAGCCTCAAATAGTCACGCCAATTTTCATCGTCCCCAGTGTCTGAATCGGTCCGGTTCCGTCTCTGATGTATTTAGGACGTGTGCTTGTTCTTCCCACCAAGTTTCATCCCAATCGCTCCACTCTTATCGTGTCACAACATTGCTGGTTCTCCCCCCCCCCACATTCATCGGATCCGTTCAGGATCCATCGGATCCGTCCCTCCACTCCCCCGTCGGTGGTCGGATCGGCGAAGTGACTATTTCCAAGTTAGATGGTAGGGTCCCTTATATGCCTGTCAAGTTTCATCGTCCTAACGTTTCTGGAAGTACCCTAACTCGAGAACAGTGAACCGACAGACCGATCGACCAACAGACCGAAAAGTGATCTATATATGGCACTTGAGCAAAGCTGCAAGTGAAATAAGAACTGAGCTATTCAAGAAACCATGAATTTTAATAATTACAACTTTGGACGTTTTGGAAACCGGTAAATAAGGCATCAAGAAAACAATCACAGTAATCTTTGAAATAACTCATCAAGAAAATAGTGACAGTAAATTTATAAGCATAAGGATTGAGGTCAAACTGGTTTCGGAAAGGGAAAAAAATCATAGTAAATCACATCGAGTGAAAATCATGGCACAAATAAAACAACAACAAAAAAATCACAGTAAGTACTTCTACTTTCAAGTCGACTAGTTTCTATTATTCCTCCTGTGTCTCACCATCAGCGGATCTGAAAGACATAGTATAATAGCTCTCAGGTTGACGAGCAGAAAATCTGCAATCTGCTCACTGCAGCATCCTGCGGGTAGTATAGAAAATGTAAGTTACCCATTACCCTAAAGACCAGACTTATAAGTATGTCTATAGACACACAGAAGTGTTGATTTTGAGACAATGGGGGACTAACAGAATCTAGCCCACTTGGAATGCTGAGCAAGAATAAGGCGAATTGATAACTTGAGACTTATCAACAACAAATTTTAGAGCACAACTAACGCAGCACAACAAAAATTCTTTTTATAAGGACCATCAGTATAACTGACAGTATTTGAAACCTTTTACTTCTTTCCTTGAAACTACCGAGATAATATTTCAGGATCTCCCATCATTGCATTCAGATTTTCATGTAATTATAGCCTACTCTGTAACCACAGCATTCTCTTCTTTCTTCCTTTCCACTTGACAATACTCTTTTGTAACGCAATATGGTCAACTGTTGGAAGATGTAGGTTGGAATGGTATGAAAACAATTCTCTTATCCTTTGGGTCCAGCCCCTCAAATGGAACATAAATTTAAACTTCTGGGTCAGAACCAGAACAATGTGCTTGATATAAACTGTGAAGTTTCTGAATTCCAGCAATAACATCATAAGAAGCCTTGTTGCTGACTGTGTGGAGATATTGAAGCTTAAGGAAAAGCTTTGCTTCTTACTGCTCAACTGTCACATCAGGAAAATAGGAACAAGCATTTTCTCCAATATCAGTATCATCAAGAACAAAAATTGGAAATTGAGATGGTATGGGAGGCTGAGGGATAGGTAAAGGTTCAAGAAGGGATGCAGTGTCAGAAGATGAAGTAGGATTAAAAACCCCAAGACAAGATAATCGGGGATTGACAGTATCAGAAGGATGAACGAACTGAATGTGGACATCCAAACTTTACTTACAAAACTACTATAAAAAATCTTTTCTGACAAAAAAAAAGGCAGAAAAGCGTATATCCATCAATCTCCCCATGACGAAACATCTATCGCCTAATGTTTCTCAAGAAACAACTCACTGTAGAATTTATAACCACAGCCTTACACCTCAGCATTTCAGGTGACATAGCATAGTATTCACCAGACTAGGCTAAGTCCTAATGTTGATTTGCTGGGTTTGGCCAGGTAAGTTAGTCAGGTGAAAGTAAAACTGATTGGTATTAAATTAGATTGGTATTAGAAAGAGTTCAGAAATTATTCATAGAATTATGAAAAGAAATTAATTAAATGAATTAAGAAATCATTTCTTCACCAAGCTTAGAAAAATTGGATTGTAGCTTATGAGCATTCAGTTGGTCTGAGATAGTCTAACCAAGAAAAGTTTACGAGTATCCAGTTGGTCCCAGTGGCACCATTTGGGGAGGGGGGGGGGGGGCATGGCACTCCGTGAATTTGAAAGGGGCCCAAAATCTGAGTTTTTTGTCTTTATTCCTTGTTGTTTGACATGCTGAAGTAAAGACATTTATCAAATCGTAAATTTCACACTGCACCGCACAGTTAGCAATCTGGTTTTGAACCAAAATCTTTGTATTTTAGCAGAAAACAGGCTGATTTTTTTTTTTTTTTGACTGCGGTGCTCAGTTTCAAGATAATTTGGTGTTTGTTAGATGATTTAAGACGTTAACCCCGTATCCGAACTCAAACGATTTCAGGAATCCAGATCTACTTCTCGAGATCGCGACAAATCTCGATAGGGTTTCGATCGAAAGCATCAGAGGGTCTAAAGTCGCTTATTCTGTACATGGATAGGGCTCAAACTCCAGGTCACAGCATGCTCCAGTGAACATTTTTATTTGCGAAGGGTCTATGAACAATGCGTGATTCTTGCATATGCCCAGTATTTATTCAGCTCTACTGCTGTGTAGATGTGAATAAATAGCTCTGCTACTGCCGAGAAATCCTCGCCATGAGTGACGCGTCAAGTGGAAGACCAGCTGGGCAACAGTTGATTATTATCTTGCCTGTTTTGAAATTTCTGCAAATGAACTTTGAAGCTGGTGTTGAAGACGAAGTTGTAATTAAGAACGCCACTGACTTCCTTGTAGGATCAGCTATTTCAGCAGCCAAAAATATCCTTTGGACTAGTGTTGCTGCTGGTGAAAGTTGCCCTAAACGTCAAAGACCTAAAGCAATGATAAGCAATTGCAAGGACATGTTGGACTTGTTTCGAAATGTGATATTGAAGACATTGTGATTCTCTCCTACGTTACCCGTATGCCAACCGATGTGCCTTGTATCCAGTGCTTCCACTTCTACTATATTTCAAAGTAGAATACTTTATTTTGGGCCATTCTACTTTTTAATTTTCTAATCTACTTTACTACTTTATTTCTACTGTTTTTGGCCTTTTGACACTTTATTTCTACTCTTTTTTGTCTTTTCGTTTGATTACCAAGCCGAAAAGAAGTTGATATCCAATAATTTTGTCTGGGACACACTGCGGTTTGGAAAACAATCCTTTTTTGTAAAAAATGCTCTCAATTTAACCACGAAAGAGGCTGATTCGAATTTTTTTTTGCCTGCGGCGCACATTTTAACAGAATAACAAATTTTTTAAACTGAAAACAGGCTGATTGTCAGCACACAGTTATGTTCTCTACCAAAATTTTCATATTTTACCAGAAAACAAGATAAAATTTTGTCTGCGGGGCACATTTTGAACACAATCTGGTTTTGAGCCAAAATATCTGTAGGCTAATTGAAAACAGTCAGATTTTCGAAGTTTTCATCTGTTGTTCAAACATGTGCACAATTTGCACAGAAGTCCCAGTATTTTAGCAGAGAACAGGATTTGTTTTCAGAATTTTGAATGCGGCGCACAGTTTTAACACAATCTGGCTTGACAAAAATATCTATATTTTTGGAGAAAACAGGATGACCTTACAAAAAATTGCCTGCGGCGCACACTTCCAGCAAAATATGCTTTTATATTAGAAATTCCGTATTTTGGAAGAAAATAATATTTATTTTTACTTTTTAAGTTATTCCTGAAGGGATAGGTTGGAAATAAATGGGCTCATTAAGCATTGACGAGTGAAATGACGGGCCTGATGATTGCATTGCTCCTGAGTTAAGCCTTCCTTTTGACATAAAACTACTTTTTTTTATTATCGAAATCTACTTTTATCTACTTTATTTTGACGAGGCTGCTACTCTTTTTTAGAGAGAGTCGAGTGGAAGCAATGCTTGTATCCCAGCTGTCGCATACTCACGATTAGCTACTCAAGTTAGTCAAGTTAAACGCGGAAATCAGTGTTCTTAATTCGAAACTCTCAACGCATGACACTTCTTTCCCCCCTTTACCACCTCCTTCATCCCAAGGTGACTGTTATCATCTAAAATGTCCCCCGATCCTTTGATAATCCCACGAAAAGGAAGGAATTGTTGGAAAAAATTGAAGGCCACGATTTTGTCCACACCATTCGTTCATCTGGAAACACGATCATAGTGAAAACTGATGATACAGCTGCAGTCAATTTTTGCAAATCAGTTCCAACGGTACTGAGCACTTCTAGTGTAAAAGTTGTTGAAAAGTCTTTTTTGGGCCTTGCCAAGATCTTGACCCTGGTTTTGATCTTTCGATTGTCAAAGACTGCGCAGGCGTGTCTGATGTCCATCGTTTGGGATCATCCCTTTCCGTTAAAGTATCCTTCTTTAACGGACCACCTCTTGCCAGTGCTCTCAAGAACGGCCTCAAAGTCGGTTTTGAGATTCTTCGTATCAGTGAGTTCCGGATCATCTTAAGGCCCAGTGTAAAAGCTCCGAAGCTAAGTTTCCAAGATGTGCCGGTCCTCACGAATCAACAAAGGACTCCCCATGCACCCTGACACCCAAATGTGCCAACTGCAGCGGTGATCATGTCTCATATAGCTTTCTTTGTCCCAAAATTCAAGCTGTTGTGAAATCCAAAGCTAAGAAATGAACCAAACATCCATTTCTTTTTGCTCTTTCAGTATAAACGGTACAAAAGATAAAGATTTGTGCCTGGATGAGATGCTTACTAATTTTGACGTTGTCCTGCTACAGGAACACCTTCTTCCTGGTATCAGTGTTGATTTTCTTCGCAGAAGACCCGATTACATAGTGTTCACTACAAGTGCTCGGCGTACACGTGGTCGACCCTCCGGCGGGCTGGCATGTTTTGAGAAAAAAAAACTTAGTCACCTCTCACCGCGCTGCTATAAATCTGATGAAAATTTCATTGCAATCAGACTTGGTAATGGGGTGCTTGTGAATACGTACCTTCCCCATGATAAAAAGACAGTTCAGTCTTTTAGAAGTTACGCTAAATGTTGTGGTAAGCTGAAAAGCATAATTACTTCTGCTAGCGCCCTTGAGTACAAGTGGCTTCTACTGGGTGACATGAATTGTGATATTTCCAAAGCTACGGTTTGTACAGATACTTCCCTTGAGACCCTACCCCTATCCTACAAGATCATCCCCAAGTACCTACCTTTTACCTACATTCATAATAGCGGATCTACCACTAACATTGATCACGGTGTGTGCTGCCATAGTCTACTTACTTCCGATATTCATGTTGATGAAGATCAGAGAGACTATGATCACCTCCCCCTATTACTTTCTGTGAATGTGTCGGAAACGTTCATTGACAAACCGAGGCAAGTGAAAACGAGTAAGTGGTCAGTCAAACGAAATTGGGATTGCGCCAATTGGCCTCTATACCTAACAACATTTAAATTTCTGTTCAATCTACTTTGCATGAGTGCCGTTTCCAAAAATGCCCTAGTAGACCTGAATTTATATTATCAAAGGATAATTGTTTCCCTTAAGAAGGCAGAAGAGGCTGCCGTTCCTGCTATTCGGATAAGATGTAATACACGTAAACCGATTTGGAAAGTTAACCCTGAGTTGAAAAAAAAAAAAGCAAAAGTGTCGCTACGAATATGGATAGCTTGCGGCAGGCCTAAAAAAGGCACTGTATTTGAGATCAAGCAAAATATTATGGTATATTTTAAAACTGCTTTTATTTTATTTTTGTCCCCCCCCCCCCTCCTTTTCGACAAATGTATATAATGATGTGACTCCTCCATAGTGATGAGTCACAATACGCGCACGCTTTTTTTCGCTATAACGCTTTGTACAAAACCAACCAATAGAAAGCATAATTCGCTTTTGTAATAAGAGTTTTAAGCTGTAATATCTTTTCAAACACCTATACGAAAACGTATGATCAAAAAAGAGTTAGGATACCTTTTCCAGCCAATTGCAGGTTCACACACGCCTTCACTTAAGGCGTATTCTTGCCGCTCCCTGAGGACTCCGCTTAAGGAATAGCCGCGTGTTTGTTGGTCCCGGGGAATCACTCCCACTCTGCTCCCACTATTCTCCCAAGTCCCCACTGGCGGAGAATGCTCTAATTATCATCACCATCATCAAAAAGGACACCTATTCGGAGGGGAATCAATTTGTGTCGTTGCTGGTGCAATGTAAAGTTAATTCAAAAGAATCAAAATAAACAAAACCAAAATAAAGTGGATCCAGTAATTTCGTCATCTGCAAATTCTTTTTTCGAAAAAAAAATCCATTTTAGAAGCATTCTTCGTGTTCTCGTTGTTTTCATAGGCAGAGTCCGCGTGGAGTGACTCCCTCTATTCTCGCCGTTTCCTTCGATTCCCCGAGGAGTCCTCGGGGAACGGCGAGATTATACTTTTAGGAAGTCCCGTATCTCACAGTGTTAACTTATTTCGTTTATGCCCTTTTCGGTTTTCGGAAAAGTTTGATCACTTTGCCCGTTTTTTACGGTTTTATTTTTCCCTAAATTATACATAAATTATTTCCTGTTGAATGACCTTGGTTGCCGACCAAGCTACGCTCTTTTTTTGGCTTTTCCCTCATGACTTTTATCTATTTACCCACAACTCAATAAAACATGGATATCAAAGTGATGTTGTAAAGGTGAAAAGCAAAGCGATAACAAGAACAAGAATCGAGACCAAGAGCACCACGAATGGGGGGGGGGAGGTTGTCCATTAAATTTGTGGAAATAGACAAACGGATACTTCAATCCAAAAACAAAGTTTCAATCTTCAAAACAGTCGATAACAGTCGATTTTTCACAAAACATGCACTATTCTTATACACTGTCAGTATCTCTGCTAAAACAGCCGGTAAAACGACCAGCCAGTCGGCAATTACCTTGCCCCCTTCGACAAAATGTTTGGCTGGTTTTGGACTTTAAAACAGTTCTCAAAAACAGGTTCATTTACAAAAACTAGCCATCAAGCTGAAACTCTTTTTGTAAAAACGTTGAAGTTGGCATATCTTCCATATCGTAGCAGCGGACAGCCAATAAAATTCGGCGACACAAGTTCGTGATAAAAAAAAAATGGGGTAACGTTTTTGTTTGAAGAGTTTTCCAGTTGCAAAATCGAACGAAAATAATTTTCCTTTTCTAGCATTATAGGTATTACGTTGCATTTACTCTTACAAGTCCCACCACAGTCCTCTATCTTTCAACCTGATCTGACGATGTATGCCTTTTCTAAAGCTCAGAAAGTAAAGCTGGGCAAAGGAAATCCGTGTCATTTGCAACGTTTTTCACAAAAAGAGGGGTATTTTACTTTACAGTTATCCAACTATAGTTAAGAAAAGGGATGGTTCACATCGGCTTGTGATCGATTACCGGCGTTTGAACAAAATAACCAAGTTTGATAGTTATTCCCTTCCGCGTATCGATGACATCCCCGACAGAATGCATGACTTCACGTTTTTTTCTAAAATGGATCTCGTACAAGGTTTCCTCCAAACCATCGTCCGCCCTCCACATCGCGAGAAAACTGCCATTAATACTCCCTTTGGTCTATACCAATATCGCCGTATGGGGTTTGGTCTCTCTGACGCCCCAGCCACTTGCGAGCGGATGATAGAAATTGTCCTTCGCGGTATTTTGGGGTAAAATACGTTTGCCATGTTGGATGATACGGGCGTGGGCACCAAAGACCACTCTGAGCATTTTTCCGTTCTTCGAGTTTTACCCGGTTCCGTGACCACAAAATAAGGCTCAAACCCTCCAAATGTGAATTTTGCATCCCCAAGCTCACATTTCTAGGCCACGTGATCTCTGCGGACGGTATCCAGCCGGATCCTGACAAACTCTGTGCGGTTAAAAACCTCCGTTACCCCCAAAATATTGCGGGATTGAGGTTCAGCTTGGCATTGCTAAGCTATTCGCAAATTTGTCGACGGTTTTGCAAAGATTGCAAAACCTCTTTCTGATTTGACACGTAAGGGTCGGGCCTTTGAATTTCGCGAACCCCAGATCACGGCCTTTGAGTCTTTGCAAAGCAGTTTTACTTTCAGAGCCTATCCTCTCGTATCCCGATTTTGAGGGATCCGAATTCATTCTCACATGTGACAGTTCCGGTTTTGCCATAGGCGCTTCTCTTTCTCAGGTTCAGAAAGGGCAAGAGAGAGCCATAGCCTATGCCAGTCGCGTTCTTTCCCCAGTCGAACAAAGATATTCCACGACCAAAAGGAAAGCCGTAGACCTTTGGGAGTTCGTGAAGAAGTATAGACATTACTTAGTGTCTAAACCCTTTGTAGTCCGAACGGACCATCAGCCGTTGAAAACCTTTCCTTTCATGGACTGCCCTACCGGAAAATTGGCTAGGATTTACCTGGAGCTTCAGGGGTACACTTTTCGTGTCGATTACATAACAGGCAAGGAGATGCTCGTGGATGCTTTATCGCGCCTGGTAGAAGCTCCAGTAGGCGATAAAACTGACCCCCAACCCTTGGTGAATTTTGTTCAGCTATCTGAACTTCCCCAAGATATGGGTCTAGATGGAAATCTAAGGGCACAGTCTGGTGATATATTCTTTAAAGGAATGGTTCAGCGTTTAGCAGGCACAGCAGAGCTCTTTCCCTATTACTCTATATTTGAAAAAAGTGTCGAGTCTTTTTGTGTTGAAGATGACATTCTATGTTTTATCTTTTCACCCTCTGCTACGTACCACGACATGGTTCATGTCGTGCCTGGTATCCCTGACACCCTTTGGTCTTTCCAAAATGCTCCACAAAATGAGATTTTCCGTGTGGTTCCCCAACATGTACACTAGGGCCCGACATCAAGTTTCAGTATGTGTCGGCAGTCTGGAACGCAAGGTCCCTAATAGGACTTCCACAGCCCCGCTAGGTATAATCCCGGTTCCATCTGGCCCTATGGAGCTTGTCTCCATCGATATTGTTGGCCCCCTCCCGAGAAGCCGTAATGAAAATTCTGTTATTTTGACAGTTTGTTGTCATTTCACAAAATTCATGTTCGGTATCCCCCTCCCAAACCAAAAAACTCATGTTGTGGCACGGGCTTTAATCGAAAAGTAGTTCTCCCTCATGGTTTTCCGAGCCAAATTTTAATAGATAGATCAAGTCAAAAATGTTTGAAGAAATTATGAAAGTCATGAGCATGCACCACCTTCCGTCAAAATTGCAACGGTCAGGTCTAGAGAATGCACCGGACTGTGAAAGACATTCGTTCCCTTTTCCTCTCCCCCAGTCGAGATGACTGGGACGAACACTTACCGTTTGCTATATTTTAGTTGAGCACCGTACATAACATGTCTACTAAGGAGACCCGGTTTTATACTTTGTTTTTGCGTGATCTCATGCCTTCACTTTTCGATGTGGCACCACGTCGCCTGTTTTATGATTCTATGGAGAATTACAAACCTGAGATTCTAAACAGGAAGAAAATTGCACAAAACCATATTTCTGCCAACATTCATGTTTCAAAACATAAGCAGAAATCATAATACGACAAAGATTGCGAAAAATTCACCCCGCATAGCCCTGGTGATGTTTTCCTCAAAGTCCCCACGCCCCTGATATAGATTCAAAACTTCGTAAAGAGCGCGCAGATGGACCATACCGCGTTATTCGCGGTATAAATGAAGGCCGGAATTATGAGATCCAAAAGTTAGGATCAAAGGCGCAGGTCGTCCATTTTGACCGTTTGGATCTAGGTTAAGATCCCCATCGGTATAAGAACCCCAGGTTCAGTCGACGAGTTTGCCTGATGTGCCGGCTAGTGAACACCAGGTTTTACACCCCATCGCAATGATTACGGAGGGAATTTTTCCATGTTCAATACCATTGGACTTGGTAGCATTGTGTAACGCGCCTCTGCTTCTGCCATAAACACCAAGAGCCTCAAATTATTGTCACCTCGACAGTCCTATCCCAGAATCTGATTTTTTACCACGACCAAAGACAGAAGCGCCATTATTTCCTCATATATCCCCGCCAAATTTTGAAAAATGAGCCAAATCTGCTCGAAACAACTATCGTTTGCGAGGCACCTGTGTTAAGGCCCGCCTCAGTCACCCCTACTACTCTCCCTCCTCAGAACAGCAACTTCCTTTCTTAGTCCCCTTACCAAATTGAGTATAGCTAGCAAATCAATACCAGGAGAAGCGATTGGCCCTGGCCCTTAACCCCGGAGTGTGCCTCCGAGCAGGCATCTTTTCTCTTGTAGGTGTCGTCACCACCGGTGGACCCTCGCCAGTCGCTGCTCCGTGCCGTTTCTTCTAATAACGTCGGTTCAGAAAGTCAAATCTTAAGCCCGTCACTGTCCCTTCTGACTAGCGATTTTGAGTTTATCAATGTTTCGAATACTACTTACGCAAGCTTGACGGACCGAATCTCAGTCCCAGTACAGCACTCATTGTCAAATTCAATTCCTAGCACACCTAAAATATCAGGAAGCGAGTTCAGAAATTTCAAGTTCAACCCAAACCAGTCGGACCACTATCAGCTAAGTTTTAATTCAGAGCCATCCGACTCTAGTTAAAATTCACTATCTGAAATCTCTGATGAAATTTTCTGTCACGACTTTTCTGCACGGCACGCAGGTAGTGACAGAAGAAGCAATGGTTTTGAGGTCCCAGCGTCTTCGAGCGTCACAGCGCCACCAATGGAACAACTTACACCGCCAACGACGCCAACAGAGCTAGTAACGCCGCCGACGCCCCCGACAGTCATTATCACGCCACCAACCTTGCACGTCACGCTGCCGACGTCACCAATTGTGCGAGCGACACCGTCAACGCCATCAATACTCGAGAGTACTACGCCACCTATGACCACGCCTTACCATCCATGTCCGCCCTTCTCACCGGGCCCTCCAAGCTCTCAGTCTCCTTTTTCCCCTCCACGGGTCGAGCTTACCCTTCCATTCTCCGAAAATACAACCGCCTGTACAGACCACCAGACGGGTACCAGTCCGCCGACTTCCGTACCACACGACGGCCCCGTCCACACGATGTGGGGGTTGTATATTATCGCCCTTGCGATAACTGCACTATTCCTTCAAGCATTGCTTGCCTCTGTTTCCGCGCTTTCCATTCAGTTGGTGGAAGTTTTTGTCGGTTGATATGACTGAAGCCGTTTGTTTACCGACGCTACAATTTGTTACCCACGTCTTTTGGCTTTTTGTAAAAATCTATATAATACCAATCATTAGATTGACGCCGCGTGTTCAGCCATCGTCCTTAACTGCTTCGCGCTTATCTTTTGCGCTTTCAATACTTCAGTTTAGTGCTTTATTTTGCTGCGCAGAGTGCGTAGAACCCTCCCCATTTCTACTTCAAGTGTTTCGCATCAAGGTCTTACCTTGGGTCGTTGCGACAGTTAACAGGAGTAATTTTTTAAATTGCGGCCTTTCTTTTTCCCTTTCTTCCCAAATTCCTCCTAGTTTTCCCTTTCCCACTTTCTATTTCTAACAAATCTCAGAGACTTCTCTTTGGGAGGAGTTGTGGTACTGGCAACATTTCCCCAATATTTCCCTGATAATTCCTTTTTTAAAGTTTCTTCCAGCCCCAAATTTATTTTAGAATTTAATGGCATCGACACTTCAAATATTAATTATGCCTTTATTTAGTCTTATGTATTTATATATGTTTGGTTCATGTGTTCAGGGTAAGGTCAGTAGGACTAAAGCTCCATATAGGGCGCTGAACTAACTGAAAGTGGGCTTTGATTTTCCACACTTATTTGATTGCCCCTCTGTCAGAAACATGGGTTGCCACGATGGATTAGCTATCGATGGTATTTTGGTCGGTGGGGCTGGAATGGAAACGTTGTAGAATCTTTTGTTGCTCGTACACCAATCTGCCCAAGGGGGGGAGGAGTGTGTTATGGATATATCCCATAGCATTTTGCTCTGCAATAGTCCTCCTAGTTATTCCCTCCCTCTATCGCCTACTTTTCTTTATATCTCTTCGGTTTTCATCACAATCATAAATTTCCCTGCGTCGTAACAATAGGTCACTTGGTCTTTATCTACTAGCTCCAGTTAGCTGCTGGCTAATCCGAGGTCAGGCTTTTATCCATTTCATCCTAAGTATTTTGACTACGGAATGAGTCCGTAACCAAAGGGAGTTCTCTTTCATCACGAGTCCTAGCAGGAACTGTCTGTTATTTTACTATTTATCGTAAGGACCAGTTTATATATTTAGTTAGGGACTCAGTGTTCGCTTCATACTTGTTTATATATTATGAGTCACACTCTTGTAGACGATTTACAATACAATAAATTGAGATACGTTATGGTCCATCTCGGCTAGTAGGCCTCGGGCTTGACTGCATATGTGAACTCCAGCTTCGCTAGTATGTGTGAACCAGCTTGATTAGGGATTTCTGGATTGACTGCGACTGAGCTATAGAACTCCCTGAGATTTTCCCTTGTCTCTTATGTCCGGTTACCTGACTGGTCTTGGGGCTAGTGGGTACCTACAGTGTTAGAATGTCTTCAGCCCACATCCCAGGAGCCTTATCTTCATTAAACCTTGCTTACCACGCGTTTATACTTACAACAAGTGTAAATCATGTTTTGGGGCAATGTTAGGGAAGCGACTTGCATTGGTTTCTCTTGTGGGGGTTCCCCAGAAAGGAAAGTAATTTTGCTAATGTCAATGCTCACGAACAGAAAGAGCCTCCCTGTCTTCCTTTCCATTAAGATGGCAACAGTTCTGCGCTGTGAGGGAGGGGCATAGCCCGGGCCAAATTATTTTTAATTCTTGGATGATCTAATCTCTAAATGACTTTCTACGATGTTTTGTGGGAATACAGAAAAGTTTTTTCGGGATACAGAAAAGGTGAACCTGAAGAGCAAAAGCAGTCGGTTCGACAGCGACGAATCGCTTGTCATCTTTAGGGATAGTTTGCCTCGAATACATTTTTTGCCCAACTATCCTAGAATAACGATATTTTCATATAGAAAAACCGAGTCTAATTGCTTTTAGCCGTTGCTTTTAGCCGAAGCCATTGCTTTTATCATCCCCCCCCCCACACATATATTCACAAACTCAAGAATGTTGATATCATCAAAGGTAAGAAGCCTAGTCAGTAACTTTCCAAACCACACAACTTAACAAAACAAGAACTGTTTCTTGTCATTTCTCTTGCGAGTTAAACAGTAGCGGGCTATATGTCTGATTTGGGCACATATGTGACGGATAAAGGGATAACGGGCTGATCAACGATATTTCAAAAATATCGTTGATCAGCCCGTTATCCCTCGAAATTGTTAAGCGAGTGATGAATATCGGATATGGATAAATTGGTTCATTTTTAATACGGCTCATTTTAACATTAGAATCTTCTTTATTTTATTTCTACTTGCATGTCATTGTATGTTTGCCGAGTCTGCATCGCTCTTCTGTTGTTGTATTGTATGTTGGCATTTTCATCATCACAGAAGCCTTGCCTATTTCTAATTTTGGGGAAAGAACTTTGGCACTTGTGGTGTAAGTGGATGTAAGCAGTATTTCTGTTTGAGGGACTGTAAAAATGTGAATAAGACTGTAAGGGAGAGGGGGACAGGTCCGTCATAGACGCAGGTTTGGATGTCGGCTCTGCAAACCTTCCTACTGAAATTTAAATTACGCAAAGTTGTTTGTCAGAGCTGTTACACTTACAAGCTTTTTCTGTAAAAAAAAGTATCGCAGTTACACTCGTGCTACCATAGCGAAACGAGGCTAGTGTTACTTTTGACGAAATGAAGTTCTACGTCATGGAATTTGTCACCTCATTTTGGTAGTTCCGAACCCACTTATATCGTCGGTGATTTTTAGTTAGGTAGTTTAAGATTGGCTGTACCATCTCGAATACGAATTTCCGTAATTGATACAGAAGTATGACAGTTACAAACTTTTTCTGTGAAAACAGCACCAGGGGCAGGTGGACAAAAAAACTTAAGGCAGGTTCGTACAGCAAAGCTGAATGGAAAAAAAGGAAAAAAAAAGAAATAAGATAAAATCGGAAGAGGGAAGAAAAAAAGTCAGCAAAAAGGCTGACCTTTGTCTGGACCTGGGGGCAGGACCAGACAAAGGTAGCTAATAGGAAAACAAGATTTAAAATATTACAGGTAACAAGATTCTACAAAGAACCAGTAACAGCTAAGACGTGATTCTAAACAGTTGGAAAAAAAGGGAATCAGCAGACCCTGAAACGAAATCTTGGCAGGCAAAAAAGCAAAAACGTAACGAACGTGGCCTCCTCTCCCCTAGTCATTTTATCAAAGCAACCATATGTCAGATACTATGGTTACTGAAAAAACGACAAAGTGCAAATCCAAATGCCATGGTATTGGCTACCATGGTATCTACAATCACAAAACTACTGTGCATCCTTATCTTACAAACCGAGGAGAAAAAAATATACATACGTTAGCGGAGATGTGTTTCCAATAATCCAGTATATCGTCAAGTTGACAAAAAGAGCAACAACTCCAGATGAAATCACAAGCAACTGCAAAAAGAAATGATCATATAGTGATAACGCTGCCAAAAGCACGATTAGGCAAGAAGAAATAGGGAAGAACTGAGAACGCACATAACCTTAGTGTCAGCAACCTGAAAATGTTTTGGTCCGATATTATTTATGGGGGGTGGAGCTTGGCGTGTTGCCTCTTGCAGTATTAAGTGTTACCTCCAAGGAAAAGCGATGAAGCAGTGAGAAAAGACGGGAAATTCAAACAGTGCTGATTCTGAGAATTATACAAATGAAAAGGACTTATTAAATCTCGGGTCAGATTTGCAATATGAAGCTTTCGTTATCACGATCCTTCACAAAGACGGTGAAGGCCAAGGGAATGCGGAGTTTGGTGACTCAGGGGAGCAATTAAGCAACTTGAACGTTGAAGCATAGACCTAACAGGCATGCATTTAGTTCAGATTCCATAGGATCAGTGTCAAAATTGTAATTTTATTTTGGTCTTCTCAGGACTGGAAAAAATCGCTTTTAAAAAAGGTATTAAGCTTGGACAGTTTAAGGTTTTAGTTGTCCAAATGTACTCAATGAGTAATTATGTTTTGTTTTGAAGTTGCACTCTCTGCACAAAGTTAAGTTCATATCACTTTCTCGTGTGGTTGCGAAACACAGTACGATGTAAAGTATTTCCTAATTTTAAATTAACGATTGCTGATTGCAAGATATCTTTTAAGACGTCTCAGTTTCTGGAACGACTTGTTATTCTTGGTCAAAAATGTATATATATTTATCTCAGATAGTTGCACTTGACATCTGGCTAAATTTGTCGTTGTCTATGCTAATAACAGTCCGCTTTTTCATCATTGTTTTTTTTTGCATTATCATGTTTTTACATCGTTCAAATTCGAATTTTGGGCATAGCTGACTAACTATAACCAAAGACTTCTTATGTTTTGTTTTAAGTTGTACACACAAAATTTAGTTCGTAGTATTTCTCGGATAGTTGCGAAAAACAGTTGGCTTGAATTATTTCCTAATTTTAATTAATGACTGATTACGGAAATTGACAACTATACGATATCATTCAAAAGTTTGCATTTCAGATAACAACTTAGTATTTTTGGTCCAAATGTATATCATTATCTCGTGTAGTTGGCTAAATGTTTCATTATCTATCCTATTAAAACTCTTTTCTTTCATCACCATGAACCTGCCAGCCATGAAGATTACATGAATGTTTTGGGTGAAAAAAAAGAAAAAGTAAATCTCACTTCCCACTTCTTCAGAGACGGATATTCTACCTGACTTTCCAAGCCTAGAGTAAAAACATTTGGAAGCATGTCCCTTCCATCTTTAAACTTGTATTATTCAGTCCAAATCGGTCCTTTTCTGCCTGATTGCACATCACTTGTATCATCTCACTGTACTTTAGCCCCTTTTCTCGTCTTTTAAACTAGTGGTAGCTGCGATTTCTTGTAGAGCATACGGCAAAATGTCGGCCTCTTTCTGTATAATTTGAATTCGGAGCACTTTCTTGACACAGAGAACGGCGATCAGAAGAACCAGTGCCAATAATTACTCTGTGGTCGGGACAGGCACCAAGTAGGCTCCAACCGCGATACTTAAGAATCGGGAAGAAAGACACGGATGATTCAAGTCTTCTCAATTCTTCCCTTATTTATTCTTGGATTAGGTCAGTGCTGGGGGGACAAGGAAAAGGAGAGCCCAAGCGGCGGCTGTAAGGTGTTGAGAAAGCAGGCTACGGTTGCTAGCCGTATTGCCTTGCTCATTACGATCACAGGTGGGGCCAGCTAAGTTGCACCGGTGTCATATATGTTGCTGAGATTACGCGCAGGTGTGTAACAAATCCCGGTCCCGGAAACGTCGACAACTTCAAGAAAGCCCCATCTATTTTGTCATCATTCCCAACCAAGGTGTAAACACTTACGCCATCAAGGCAGGCATCAGGTCCGGTATACATCTTGACCTAACATCTTGTTGAGAGAGCAGACGTTTGTAAATAAGTAGCTGAGTATACATTTATGTCATTGAGGGAGAAAGAGAAGACTGCGTCTGAGCCCTAGGCTACCTAGGGCATCCCTACCCCTCAATTGGTGATTCGTTTTGAGAGTGGAACCTAAGGTCAGCCCCGCCGGTCTTCAGATTTCCACGCTATCCCCCAGGTCCCAGTGACCCTATTCAAGACCAAGCCTTAACCACCACGAACCCCCTTTTGACGAACCCAGTCTCCAGGACCACCAGGCCGTTCCAAATTTTTGTTGGAAATTAGCATCGTCTACGCAATGTCTGATCCCAGCCGCCCAGACAGGCAATTTTAGTTGGTTCTAGGTTTTCTGGAGCTAACTTGCTAACTTGCACTTCTTTTGTTCCTAAGAAATAAATTATAATAATTCCTAAGAAATATAATATTTTCTAATCTCAGGCTATTGTAGAACTTACCCATTGGTATAAAGTCATTTGGTCAGCGTAGCTGTACGGCATCGGCTCGAAGTACGGAATCGAAATAGCCAAAATGCCTGCTGATACAGGAGTCTGGTAGAGTAACAACTGTGGTGCATTGACTTGTAGTTCATGTTGCTTATTTCCGACGAGCTGAAATTCATTTATTCTAAGTAAATAGATAGCGGAAAGAGATTCATGCTTATACTGTGCTTGCTTATATTTGGGTCTATCCTCTTGACTTCTGCATTTACTTCAGTTTAAAAGAGGTCATCCCTTTGATATGTAAGTCTGCCAGACGGTTGCAAAGTCCCTTCCATTCACCTACCACAGATTGTTTGATCCGGAAGAAGAGGATGTCCATCGGTCCGGTTGACATTCGCCAAACGGACGATTATTCTCCGGACGATACATTAGCCAACTGTATCCGTGCTTTTCTGAATTTCTGCCGGGTCACAATATTTCGGGAGTCCCCTTCCAACTGTAGCCAATACAGAGGTATTCCGAGTGGATTGGCAGATGGCACACCAATCTTATAGCCATTAAGCCGAAGAATAGTTCTAGTCCCACCATATTTCCACTACCTGTTTATGTCTAAAGATTCCCTGGACCCCAAAATCTTCCACATTGGCCGGTCTGACTGGAGTGGTGTGATGGAGTGGCCGGTAAAATAGGTCACATGGATTCAATTCACTTATTTCAAACTCCTCCCCACATTTGTAAATGGCACCCTATGGCGTATAATCGTCGTGGCCGCCGAGTTCCGTCTCTGCCACCACTACCTGTTTGACTTGGGAAACTGCCCCCCCCCCCTCCATCTTCTCCCAAGGTCGCCGGATCAGGATCGATCCTAAAACGAAATATGAAGAATATGGGCTCTTTTCTTTAAACGGGTGAGGTATTCACTTTTAAAATTCATGCCAGAAAATAGATTAAAAGAAAAAAATAGGTTACAGAATAAGATCGAATACAAAAAAATACGCAATAACGAAATTTTGAGTACGTTATGTTTATGTCTTGATCAAAAATGGCTAAATACTCAAATATACAAGGGGAAAAGAAATTACAGTATTATGAAAGTCAGAATAAAAATAACTAAGAGTTTTATTGCCGTTCTGGTCGATGAGAAGATGATTTGTTTTCCCTTTCACTATACTACTTGTGTTGCGAGCGACAATGTGTCGGACACTTTTCGCATTACCCCACTTCTCTTGGATGGGTGATGCAGTTGCTCTAGTCGAGTGAACACGATTTATGAGAGTCAAAGTCAAGATATGATACCAAGAAGAAATAATTAGATAGCACCTCTATATTTGGTACCATGCAGCGACTATGAATACCCCGACAAAACTGAGCAGACCAAGAGGTATTTACTGTAGCTTTTTACCCGTCTACTCTACTTCCATCGTCGCCGTTGGTCATCCCAGAGAAAGAAAATACACGAGGCGTACTCCGCACGCAGACCTGCTCTTGATCAAACAACCAATCAGCTTTGTCGTCTACTATTTCTCAAGGTGGTTTCACAGTGATATAGCTAATTGTAGAGGTAACGAAACGTGATGTGGCGCGAAGCTACTAACCTCCGCTAGTTCACAGCGGAAAAGGTGCGGGGAAATACTCGACTCCGCATAGTCATAGTACAAAATAACGGAGGTTCTACCTGATTATATGTTCTTGATGATACTTCATGCGTATTTGTGATACAGGAATATAAGCACAAACTAGAATCTGAAAAACAAGAAGGAAACCGGTGAAGTTGTTGTGCTAATAAGTATAATATAACTAATAACTCCTACAGTGTTTAGGGCATGGATCCGGATCCATGCCTGAATGTCTAAGTTAAAAAAAAATAAAAACAGAATAGGTACCAGACACCGGTTGAACCACTGAAGGTTCATTTGACTGGTGTAGACTTGTATAAATAGGAAGACTGTGTTAAAAATGGTTAGAGAATAATAAATAAGCAGTAAGAGAGATATTTCTAAAATGAAGAACACAAGCTTATTGTGAGTTATTCTAAATTAAGTGTTAACTTACAATTTGATAGAATGACGTCACAATAGCACCGGTTAGTCCGTACAAGCAGCCAAGGAAGGTGAGCTTCAGATCGCTTTGATAGTTTATCAACACTCCAAGAACAACTGGTATCTGTAAGGGGAAACTGTTAATCCACCTCCACCTCTCAAGGTAAGCTTCCCTATCTGTATCTTATCAAAAAGTTTGGGCTCACTGCGCTTATGGAAAGGAGACTAACACTGTCCTATGGTTACGGAACACGAGCTATATCTGACCCCAGGTTCCGTGATCTCTTCCCACCCATTCACGATCCTCCCAGAAGTAGTCCCCCCCGGGAAAACCCCAGAAAGTCCCCAAATTAACACCAGTAATTTGCACTCATGAAACATACAGGAAAAGCTTCGTTCCATCTTTCGTGACAGTTTTTAGCTCTCAAGATTAAAAATGAATTTGTTTTGTTCCATTTGCATTGGTTGTCTTTAAATTGTATATGTATATATTGACATCTGCAAATTTGCTGTAAATGTCCATTGACAACGTTTTCGTTTATGATATGTCGACGAGAAATGCAAATTCGGCATGATTGCTCTGAAATTCATTTTCAAATTAAATTCTAACCATAAAAAAAAACGCAGAATAAAGTATATAGTTGGCTGCAACAAAGTGTAGTATTACTAACTTTATTGAATCAAAAAAAATAATATAAAACAGTTTTGGTTGCGCAGCCCGTAGTAGACTATGGAAACAACCCCAAAAGGTTTCGAAGGGATCCCACAAATCTTACATTTATCGGACTTCTTGATCCAGTGAATCGGGTCATATTACGATCGGAATACCAATGCTGGTCGAAACTATTTCGATTCAATATGTTCTTTATGTACACACCAGAGAATTTATTAATTCTGACTTTCTCGTCGTTTCCGATATTCGTCGTCCCATTTACCCGGTAGTAAGACGAAGCAAGTAGATCGATTCAGTCTTTCTGCTGACATATAGCCTAGAGATTTATTAGACAAGGAAAAGAGTAAAGGTGCCGTTTTTCCACGACTGATTAGCTGAGAAAAGAAAAATATCAATTTAACTTGCATGTATGCCCTAACATCAAAGCTCTAGACGACTTCAGAATTAAAGTCTTTAATTCATGTGGGCCGAGAAGGTGGAGACCGTCATTTTTCGATGGGTCGGATTTTTGCGAACGCACTGTTACCTTTGTTTTCCCCAAAATCCTCACGGTAGCCAACGTTATCCAGAAATTACTTCAACACAATTCACTCCTGAACGCCAATCCGCCATTGCCAATAAACTATTCACTGATCTCCTGACCCTTGTCTAAAGATTACTAGACCCTTCGAGAAGATCGAGTGGCGTGTAAGAGGATTAAAACAACTAAGTATATCACCATGTGGACGTTTCGCTATGTCGGAAGAAGAAATCATCGGCCACTTTGAAATTTTTGAGTCTCGAATCTGAATATTATTTAGCTCAGTTTCAGAATCTTCAAGAAAACACTATACCGAATTTAGTATAATTTACGGGTTTTGTTTACTGTGATCTAGTTTACATCCTTAATTCTTTGGACTTGCGGGAATTTACAAGAAAAAACAGAAAACAAAATACTTAAAGAAATCGATAATACAAATAATTAATTTACTTTTTCTAGACATTGTCCATGTGCCTGCTACAATAAAAACGTTTTGTTAGATCCAACGTCAAACTATGATTCCATACTCCCCGTATGAGGCGCTTCAGACCCTCGCCGCTAGATGACCCAGCGGGCGGATCAAGCTGTGGCTTCATCTTGGGTCTTCGGTGGGGGGGGGGGGGGATCTAGACATTGCAAGTGCTAGAATGCTTATGATATAACTCCTTTAACTTCGCAGAATTCCGGACGAATTCCTTGTCCAGTGAATATATTAAAATCTGATATGAATCCACCGTTTATCTTTACTCCTAAACCGAATCTCCAATCGTTTTCGAAGGAATTTCCTTCAAGTAAAAAAAAAAAATTTCCTGGAGGAAATTCCGGCTTTGGCGGGATTCGGGCAAAAAGCTTATCTGTCAAGGAAACGAAGTTCAAAAATGAACTCAGCATGTTTCCTTACCTCTATGTCGAATCCTTAATCAAGTTTAGGCAACAACTTGTAATTCCACCAAATTCCGGGTTTGGCTGGATTCCGGATGATATACTTGTACGGCAAGAAAATAGTGTTTGAAACTGGATTCATCATGTCTCCTTGCCCCAGTATCGAATATCTAATAGACTTTAGAAACATTTTTTAGCTTCTACTAAATTTCCGGCTTTTGAACTATTTGTCCGGCAGGAAAGTTTTTTAGGACTTTATTCAGCATTTCTCTTTACCCCTAAACGACTATCTCATTAGCTTCAAAACAGATTTTATTCCATCCCTTGATTTGAAACTCCCTCCCCCAACCCTAATCTAGGACTACAAGGCTCATCTAAAAACTTGACCAGTACTTTGGAAAAAATAGATCCTCATACCAAGTATGAAGAAAATATCTATACCCTTCCAGAGTTATCGCGCTGACAGACTGACAGACGGACAACTATTACGAAGTTAGCCTATAAGTATCCCGTCACTTCGTTTTGGGATCCCAAAGATTAGCTCGGACCCACTCAATAATTAATCAGCCGGGTGGAACTCGTTGCGCTAAAGATTTAGTTGGCTTTCTATTATGTGTAGATAATTTATTCCAGAGCTAGGATTTTGCAGTAGAGCTGATGACTCCTGTCAACTGCTGGCCTATAAGTATCTCTTCCAATTTTGGCATGCTAATTAACTAATTTAAAGTTTAACCGAAGAGGGTTGAGACATGAAACTCAAATTACAAATTGCTTAATCCCTTCAGGACTCGATGGAATTACGTTAGTTCATTGTTCCGCGCCTCATATAAATTGGTTTTGATCGAATGAACATTTTCTTTCAGGTTTGTGGTACCTCTCTGTGCTTGTACTTCTACGGTTTACATATTTAGCACCTGCAACCGTAAGCAATTGCCAAAAATTAAATCTTATTCTGGGCCACACGCAAAAGTGGGCTTTCATCAGATCTGTCCTTACAATCTGGGATCTAACATTTCCTGAGCTTTGCAGTAAGCAGTAATGCACGCTTTTGTCGAAGTTTAAATTCTGCGCATCGGGGTCAACTTTGTCTTGTTGGGCCAGTAGTAAGCTTCACTTCTAGATCTCAGAAAGAGAAAATAAAGAAATCCGTAGGAACAAAGAGTATTCAGTTGAAGTTTTGAACTACAGCCGTTATAACAGTTAAGTTCAAACGCTTGGATAAGTTGTAACTACAAGAGAGAAGAGTTTTGTTACTTACTAGTGTTGATGTCAGAAGCCATGTTGATGGTTTCTTGTAGACGAAGTACTGCAAGGCCACAATTGTCGGCGTAGTGAGAACTTTTGTAACCTGGTATGTGCCAACACTGTTGTGGCCAAGGCTCAAATTAGTCAACACCACAAATCCACAAAAAGAGACAGCCACGGATAAGACTTTTTCTAGCTCGATCGCCTGCGAAATTTGATTTGCAGTTGCATGCACTTTAGGCCACACCTGCAGCTTAATAACACCTCGGTTATTAATATCTGATATTCATTACTAAGTATAAGAAAAGGAATACAGTCGTTTTATCAGCTGATAGGTCTTCAATATCTGCCTGCTCGAACCAGGCATTGGTCTAGTACCATTACTTTAATTTGCTCAGCTTGCCAGAAAAGCCCGTTCATCATTAGTCTTAAAGGACCCCTCGCACTATTTACTCTTCAACATGCAATATTTTTAAATATTTGAATACTTTAAAACTAGACTGTGCTTTCAAAAAAAAACCACGGTTTTAGCTGTTTCAAGCCTTTTTCCGAGACCCGTTGACTTGTAGCGAAAACAGGAAACAATTTAAATAACCGGTCTTTCTGATAGAAAAACTTCTCGCAGACAACCATCGACAGCGTGATACACATCGACGATAACAAAACACGGCAAATGAGAAAATCAGCGTGGCTTCGTTAGAGGGTTAGGATATAACGTACGAAATTGGGGTATTCGGATTTAGAAATATATGGAGTGATTATGGAAGTAGGTTGCGTTAGTATTATTTTATTTTTATTTATTTTATTTAACTTCGACTACGGCTTCTAGAGCCATTACACATACAACACATAAAAACAACAACAAAATACATTTAAGATGGCGAGCCTTCTACGCAACAAGTGTAAAGTTCGCGGTTCCAGACTAACCACACAGGCAACGTCAGTCTCATATGGGGACTCGAAAGAACCACGAGCATGGGGTTACGAGAGCGAAGAATTCGGGTCTGGAGAGAAAAGATAGCCCGACGCCGAAGTTCCCCGAAAGAAGGAAGGCCCTCACCCACAAACATGCCAGACGCACTACAATTCCATGCAAGTCCGTGTAGCCACCGGAAAGAGTTGTTATATAAAATCCGAAATGTATCTAGACACTTAACTCTCGTGTTACACACCAGTGACAAACAGTACAGCGGAGTACAGTAAGCTCTGAAAAGAAAGGTCTTAACAGAAGCCTCGCATCTACCAAACCTCCGAATTAATATATTGGCCCTCACAGACAGTGATCTGGAGAGCGCAGCAACGTGAGGCTCATCAGACATAGAAGGAATAAAAGTAAAGCCCAAATACTTGAAAGTTTGCACAAAAACTAGTACCTCACCAGACAAAATAACATCGGGGATGTAACGTAGTTGAAGACTTTTCGGGATAAACGCCATACAAACCGTCTTTTTCGTGTTGAAAAGAATATCATTTGCTTTCGCAAATTCATCACACACTTGAAGAAGCTTATTGAGCGCGAATACTGTGGGGGCTAGTATGGCTAGGTCATCAGCGTAGCTTAAGTTGTTGAAACACACGCCTTGTACGAAACAACCCACTCCAAGGCTAGCCAACCGCTCATTCAACTCATCAACATATAAATTATACAATAATGGAGAAAGAACCCCACCTTGCCTAACACCATTAAGGACAGGAAAAGGATGGCTAAGAACACTGCTCCATCTAACTTGAAACCCTTGGGTATCAAACCATGCACCAAGGGTGCCAATAAAACGTGAGTCAATACCCCGCGAGACCATCTTTTTCAGAAGCTTCTCATGGTTAACCCTGTCAAAAGCAGCCTTAGCATCCAGAAAGCAAACAAACACAGGGGTTGCAAATAGCCAAAAATACTGGATAACTGCTTTAAGGACAAAAACACAAAATTCAGTCGACGATTTCTCTTTAAACCCAAATTGGAAGTACGATGAATCCAGTTGCTGCTGCAGTGCCGCATGCATACATCGCTCAAAAACCTTTGAAACCGTAGCAGCTAAAGCGATGGGTCGATAGTTACTGAGTGACGTCATGTCCCCAGAACTAGACTTCGGCACAGGGACAAGACATACCTCAACAAGAGCCTGCGGTACAAAATGATGGTTAAGAAAACCATTAAAGAGCAGCGACAGGATACAGGTCAAGGATGCTCCTCCAAACTTTAGATGGTTTGCCGTAATTCCGTCTAAACCTCCAGACTTACTACCAGAAAGCCCAGATATCGCACGACTCACGGAGTCAAGCGAGATCAGCTGCTCTCCAGGAGTCTGAAGGGACTGAGAAAATGCCTCCACTCTAACACTACCAACATCAGATTTAACAGAAGAAAATACATCACAAAAATGACCACGCCACAGTTCAGCAATAGCAACTGGCCCAATAGCACAACCCACTCGGTTCGTCGCTTTTGGCGCATTTTGGGACTTTGAAACAAGTCTCCAAAACAACCTAAACTTTGACGATCCGAGATTTTCGGCAAGCGCAGTCGACTTCAGCATGTCCGTATTTTTCTTACACCACCGGAGCGCATTCCGGTATTTACTATTTAACGACTTTCTAAGTGTATCAAATTGATCCCCAGGATTATATCCCCAGGATTATAGATAAGACAGGTCCTTTGAGGCTATTACTGTGAGAGACCGGACCTGTCGTATCTTCTTAGCAGCAAGGTCGTTTTCCACAGTCTATTATCTTGGAGGTGGTCGTTTGGTCTCGTTAGTGGTGTATGCTATTTTGTTTTGTAAGGAAGGGTAGATTTTTTACTGGAAAGTGGAATTAAAATTAAGAAAAAAATGAAAACGTCTCGGTTGAGGCTTGCAAAGAGGGACCATTTAAATTAAGGACTACTTTACTTTTTTTACTCACCTCCTAGAGATAAACAAACGGGACTGACATTTACCGTATTTGTAGGAGCAAGAAAGTAATTTATACATAAAAATAGTAAAGCATTATAGTCGAACCGGAGCTGGTCAGTGTGCCGCACGCCAAACGGCTTAAACGACTGAAGTATTTCGGATGATACTAGTAGATTGAATGAATGAATGAATGATCGGTTTGATTTAAAAGAAAAACTATCACAGCAAAATGCCAAATTTGTTTCTTCGTGTCAAATGTCAAAAATACATTGAATGAAATATAAATTATCAAAAATAAAACATTGTCATAAAACAAACTCAATTTGTAGTATACCATTTTTTTGTTATATTTGAAGTGTGTGCATGCCAAGAAAGGTCTGAGGAAATCGTTACACCGAGAAGTTGAATTTTGTCTGAAAAGAGATCTGGGATGGGAGGGAGATGTTGAGGCTGGGACTTTAAAAAATTTATAGGGACAACAATTGACTTTTCATGGTTCACAACCATCTTAACTGATGATGCTTCTGTAGCAACATCTTCTATTAATCAATCAATCAATCAATCAAGTTTAATCCGAATAGCTAAAAGCTAGAAAAGGAATACAAATTTACAGATTTAGCTTGACTTTTAGCATTTCTATTAGGGATTTCAACAAGAGACAGATCGTCAACATACTTCCAACGTTCATCCATATCTGTAGCCATATCATTAATCATTAACAAAAACATAAGGGTCCAAGAACTGTCTCCTGTGGTATTCCACAGAAAAAGGACAACGGTTTTGAAACTTTTTTTTTTTATATTTTACTGTCTGTTCTCGACTAGTAAGAAAACTTTTTACAATATTTATTAGAAAGGCTGGAATATTATTTTCCATCGTCTTATTTACTAGAGTCTGGTGGTCTATCAAGTAAAAAGCCTTTTTGAAATATATAGGTATTAGGTTTAACCATTTATCTGGATTTTCAAGATTTTTACAAATAAAATCTAACAACCCAACAAGGTAATGTGTTGTAGAACTTCCAGGTATGTTCCGAAACTGGCGTTTATCAATAATCTTCGAGAGATGTTTTTTCAACCAAGTAGCAAAAAATCCTTCATAATTCGACAGAAAATGGATGTCATAGCTATAGGTCTAACTCCTGTAAAATCATTTGGAGCACCTTTTTTGGTATCGGCGTAACAAAGCCCATTTTCCATTTCTTTGGGTATTTTTTCTGTAATGTCGTTATAAAAACATTGCAAGGGCATGGAAAGCTCAGGAGCGAAAGCTTTAATCAAAGGGACAGGAATAAAAAATAGATTTATTGCTACAGACGGATTCTCATATACCTGACTCCTCGTCTGTTACCACGCAATTTCCCACCGGGGACACCCCACTCGGGCCCCGGAAACCGGCGACCTCTGACCGAGTTCGCGGTTCTGGCGGAGGTCCAGAATACTGCCAGGCAAGTGGAACTGCACGCGATTAGGTATGAGGGGTGTTTTAAGGAGACCCCTGTAGCGGGTGCTTTAAGTGGCCACTTTTGACAAATATAGTAAGAAGTATATGTTTTGACAGTTCTTTCACGGAGGGAACCATTGGCATTTATTCGCTGGAAAGAATTGCGGGTTGACATTTGGCAATCTTTTTAATTCGCAAGAGTTATGGGGTATGCGTATCGCTAATGAAGGTTTGTTGTTATAAAACCTATGTGTTGACAGTTAAAGGTGAGTGGTATATGAACAAACTCTCACAGAAGGGTGACCCAACCTTTGCACTAAAGGCGACTCACCGATTCTGTACACCCTAGTAAACAAACTTCCGACCCCAAACCCCTCACGTTATAGCTCATCCTTGTTCAAACCAAAATGCGGGAGCATGGGATCGAACGTAGGACCTTTTGGTCTCAAGACTAGGATAAAAGACTCGGATAAAAAATGAAAGATGAAAAAAAAAAAAATCACGCTCTACCATCTCAGCAATTGGAGCTTTTAATTAAATGTTTAGGAAGGTATATGCAGAGACAGTTTTCCGCCCACCCCTTTCCTTCCCCTATCAATCCTGAACTCACATGTCAAGACCTGTCCAGCGCCCTTACACATTTCCTCTATACATGCCTAGACATGGTTCCGCAACCTCCCTACTAATTAGCCTATAACAACCGTAGTTATTATTTATTTGAAAAGATATTTGATTTCTATGCTAAATTCTAGTATAGAATATTGCATCAGATCACCATTTTGCAAAGATCTATTTTCTCATACATTTTTGGCCTATACTTTTTTCAAAAACTCTGTACGGCTTCACAGAAAAGTTGGAGCTTGGAACTTTACGGCAATGTGAACCTCACTCTCCAGGAAAAATTCTGGTAGAGCATAAAATATCCTAAAAAATATATAAAGTTACGAGATACTTTCCGAACTTGGAAATAAACCTTTGAATTTCGAGATTTTCTGAGAAAATTAATAAATACTCGCCTATAGCTCCGGGACTATACGAGATATCGGAAAATATTAAACTTATTCTAAGAGACATCATTGTTAGAAATAAAATGAGACCTTGAGCAACTAAATTAGGCTAGTCCAACCTTAGAAAAATAACGAATAATCTGGAGACATTATATAGGCCTAGAAAGGTTTTTTTTCACTTTTATAAGGTCAAGCCGTCATCACCAGCTTTGCTGCCACCCAAATTCAGATTCAGCGTGGTCGAAATAGTCGGAAACTATTGTCAAATTGACCGTGTTTTTCTCATCACCTCAACTCAAAAATTAGCGAGAACGTTTGAGTGGTGCCAGGACTATGGTCTTTGTTTTTATGGCACTTGAGCATACTCAAGTTCCATATAGCGATCGTAATTTCTGTCGGTCTGTCTGTCTGTCGTTCTGTCGTTCTGTCATTCTGTCGTTCTGTCGGTCTGTCCAGGTTTTGCTAGTTTGTGCACTTCCACATAAGCTAGGACGATGAAACTTGGCCAGAGTAACCAACCAGAATAACATGAAAACAATCACTTCCCCGATCCGGCCATCGTGGGGGGTGGAGGGATGGGAAATTCGGGAGGAGTAACATGCGTAACATTGGAAGGGGTAATCGGACATGCATGAAACTTGGTAGACGTATTAGGTACTCTCCCAGGTCGACTTGAAAATAGTTCTTTTCCCGATCCGATGATCATGGGGGGAGTGGAAGGATGGGGAATCCGGATTCTAGTGACATGCTTAACTTTGGAACGGGTGATCAGACGTGCATGGAACTTGTCAAGTTTCAAGAACAAGTGTCTCTGATGATCAAATTTCAAGTCTGGAACGGATCCGATAACTTGGGGGGGGGGGGGGGGACTTTTCTAGCTTTTAGCTATTCGGATTAAACTTGATTGATTCATTGATTGATTGAATTCTCGTGAAACGCTTAGAGTCGAGAGACCGGGATTGGACTTGGACGGACGAACAAGTATTAGCTGTAGAATGACAAAACAGGACCGGATCGTGGGGGAGTTGGAGGGAGTTTTCGACAGTTCCGATTTTTTAGGACTGGATTCAGCTTCAGCTTCATTTGAGTTAGGGTACTTCCTGATGTGCTATGACCGTGAAACTTTGCAGGCATGTTAGGGACTCTATGAGATTGGCTTAAAAATAGTCCTCCCCCGATCCGATCATTGTTGGACGAAGAAACAGTTGTCAATGAGTGACAAAACCATTTTAGATTTATTCGATGAAGCCCATTTTCTGATGAAACGAATATCGGGAGAGAGATCCAGCCTTGAAAACTCCAAACCGTATCTGACAAACATGCAAACTGTTATTACAAGTGCCGTATGATCTTTCCGCTCTTATTTCTTTTCTTTCCCTCAAGAATTGCATGCGTCTGATTGGTTGAAATATTTCAACGCATCCGACAATGCAACACAACGCAAAGTTCTGCGTTGCTTTTCGCACGATTCGTGTCGTATGTCGCATGACGTAGAATTTTGCGCGAAATCGCAGCAGTGTGAACCAGTGGTAAGACATTGAACTAAGACGGACGTGAGAATTGAGTTCAAATACTCGCTAACTCTATTGACGGTACCAGTTTTGCAGATATCTAAGAGTAGCTGCAGACGACCCAGCTGTAAAACGGGATGCTCCTGTATGGCATTGCAAGCCATCTATCAAGCTTGGCTTTAAATTGTGCCTCGCCAACTTTCCGTTCGATGAAATTTGAAATTTGTGCCCACCAGCAGACGAATTTGTCTGCTATTGTTTGCTTACCATACAGTAAACCGATTTCCGATGAAACAATTATATAAACTTGGATGCACTGAGTTATGTACAAAATCGCCATCTTTTAGTTCGGTGCTAATGTTGCTTGGACTTGATCGTCAATGTGCAGATGTCAGACCATGCACAGTACCAGAAAATTGGCCTTATTACAGTTCAGCGCTCCTAGTGGACTAGTTTCTGTTAGTCCCCCATTGCCTCATAACCAACACTGGTGTAGACATAGTAAAAAGTCGAATCCATAAGGTAGCGGGTCACTTTCGCTTTCTGCTGCTGAACCATGTGCAAAACCCCCATTACCTGGGACACAGATGACAGTTTTCCACTCACTAACCTGTGGATCTATTTTACCATGTCTGATCCAAGTGCGGACGGAAAAGCACAGGGGGACTAACAGAAACTAGTCCGCTTGGAAGCGCTGAACAGGAATATGGCCAATTTCGTATGAAGCTCGGTTTTCGCAGTGGCGTTAAAGTATGAGAACGGAAATGGAAATTCCAGTGCAAACATATCCCTGCAATACGTACCTCCAGAAATGACATGAACGATCAGCGTCTTGTCTACTCCCACTATTGAGCATGCAAGTCTTGCCCCAGTAATTGACAATGTGAATTGTCAACCAGTAAGTACCAGTAAATGATTTCTCATTCATGGAGCCCTCCGCACCAGTAACCAATAATTTGAAGGGCCTATCACCCAGCTTGATACTCTGCAAAGCCCGCTGCTTGTCGAATAAGGTTTTGGCCGATCCATCCTTGTCAGTGAAAAGCACAGGCAAAGACATACTGCCTGAACTAGCACCGATGACAGGACGGACGCGGCTCCGAAACCTCTTGGTGCCTGTGGGGAGTCGTACAAACCGGTATTTGAATACTTTTGTATCTTAGAGCGTTTTCCAGCCTACTTACCGTAGTTACTACGCAAGACGTCATGAATTCTGGCTTTTTGCCGTCAAGGCTGGAAAGATTTTTCTATTTTCCAGCAGGATCTCACGCCAGGGGTGAATCCGACCAATCACGGTACAGAGATGCGTAGTTACTACGCTTAATACGCTCCCGAGCATGGTAAGCAAATAGTAACTATTAGTTACTATTCCGACTACTATTATTGTTAGAAGGGTGGAACACCCTCTTAGGTTCAGAGAAGATGAGCAAAAACTGGTGGATTCTAAGTATATATATTTTGTAATGATTGCATATATTCGTCATTTTAGCCCATTAAGTGTAATGGTCGACATATTTAGTTCCAACTCGGCGCTACGAGTTGTATCAATAAAACTATTATCTTCAGGGTACAGCACGGGGAGTGTCGGATGGTTTGCCTCTGGACCACGCGTCGCACTCCGGGATGATGGCAGTGAAACAAGAGATGTGACAAGTGAAACAAACAACCTCTACCTTTGATTTTGTTGCTTTCTTTCGAGAAGATGGAAAAAGTAAAAAAATCTTACTTTTTTCTGGAACAGCTTAGCAGAACTACACAAGTACAGACCAGCGAATGCTGTGATAAAGTGAACGAGAGTCAGTGTTATATTAGGAAAGTGGGTTGTTGTGTAGATCCATTTGTTCGTGACAACCACTAGGATTGAGCTGACCATATTGAGGAGTAGTACACTGGCTATCTTCATGTACTTCCTTAAGATGGCCATGATGATGGGTCTAGTTCGAGCCTATAAAGCGAAAACAAGTAAACAGGCTATAAGTATCAGGACCAACCCTGAATCCTCTCATATTTCTTACTGGTGGTGCTGATCTTAGTCTTTCTGCTCTCTGTCAGGAAGTGTAGTGGGCCATTAAAGGCAAGCTATTCTCATGCTTTGAATGAATGAATGAATTCATTACATGCAGCCTCGTAGAAAGGCATTTGCACAGTACATACAGAAAAAAAGTAAATGAATGCTTAACAATAAATACAGAGGGTTCGCACATCCTTTCTGTCACATACCCTAGATTCTGCTAGGTACCGGTTTGAAACTGTGTCGTCTTACAAGGTCAAACCACTATCCCGACCGAGACTTAAACCTGTGCCCCAAGGGGATCGAGGTATTCTGAGACCATCGCGCCAACCGCTCGGCCAGGACAGGTGTCGATAAGGTGAAAGGGTGTTCCGAGATCAATGTTAGTCTACCTACCGTCAATTCTTCTCGTCCGTGACAATCGTTTATGTTCATTAGCTCTACATAGATAGCTAGACATTTCGATGGATCCCAATCCAATAGATATTGTCTCAGTTAGATCCAGTATTCTCGTTTCTCTCCAATCGACCATTCAAATAGATCCAGCAGGTTATTTGTTTCGTTCTTGAATTTTTGGTCAAGCCAAGATATACGATCTGAATTTCAGTGCTGATCCGGACGCTAGTTGAGTGGTCTGGTTCGACATGCTTTTATCTTTCTTTACACCACCTTATAAATTTTATCAGAGGATTTTCTTCTTTTCGTAAATTTTGTATTAGCGTATTTGTATACTTTGTTAAGTTGCACGAGCAACTTAAAAAAGTCTCTCAATTCTCCAAATTATTTACTGGAGTGCTTTGTTTCTCCCAGATCAACATGACCCTTGGGCTTTATATGGCCCTTGGGCTTTATTGGGAATAAATTCATTCATTCATTCATACAAACGCTCGCTTACTATGCCCCTCCAGTCGTGGGTTGACGATATGAGGCTGCACAATAAAAAACTGCTCTATAATGCTAATTGGAGACTTTAATGACTTTAGTAAAAAAGCCTTAAGTCAAGTGGTGCGAACAATTTATGGATCTTATGGACCTTTACCATGCTCAGAGATTATCTTAAGGTTGTGAAGAAGCACACACTACTTGCGATAGACGCACAAGTGTGTGCTTCTAATCCAGGTAAATTCAAAATGTAAGACTGTCGCGACCCGAAGGGCTATGGCGGAACTTGGAAACGTCTAATCTACAGAAGGCTGCATAAGAAACAAGGCCAAAGGTTTCGATTTGATTGCAAAAATCAAAAGTTTACTGGACTCCTTGATCCAGACAGTTGGGTCTTGGATCTTCCGCCAATCCGATCTTCGCCAAACCCCTTTAACATGTTACTATTTATCAGTAGCCTAATCAACCGCTTGAAAATATAAAAAAATTATAAAGTCCCGAAATCTGTTTAGAAAATTGGCAGAGCAACAACAAATCAGAGGAGAAAAAACGCGTACAGCTATGAATTCAGAATACCTCACACAAGTGTCTGCTCAAACAGTATCTCCTCACACAATATCTTACTCATACAGAATTTCTCCTCACACAGATAGCCCTATCGGCTATCTTGATGGGTTTTATAACTACCTAGCACATTTCCGGTGTCGGCCGGATTCCGGGTGAACTACTCGTCCGGCAAGTAAATAAATATAAAAAAATCAAATCACTATGTCTCATTACCCCTATATCAAAATCTAATCAGCTTGAGACAAAAGTTTTACTTTTAACAAATTTTACGGCTTTGGCAGGATTCCGGGTGAACTGCTTGTCCGGAGATAAAATAAATGTCACACTCGGTTCAGCATGTTTCCATTATCCTAAATCGATTATTTCGTTAGCTTTACAGACAGACAGACATACAGAGAGACAGACAGAACAGAGAGACAGACAGACAGACAAACAAACAGAGATACAGGCAGACAGAGAGACAGACAGATAGACAGACAGAGAGACAGACAGATAGACAGACAGACAGACAGAGAGAGAGACAGACAGACAGACAGAGAGACAGAGAGACAGACAGACAGAGAGACAGACAGACAGACAGACAGACAGAGAGACAGACAGACAGGGATAGACAGGGACAGACAGGGACAGAAAGGGAGAGACAGGGACAGACAGGGACAGACAGGGACAGACAAGGACAGACTGGGACAGACAGAGAGTGACAGACAGGGACAGACAGGGAAAGACAGATAGGGACAGACAGGGACAGACAGACAGGGACAGACAGACAGGGACAGACAGATAGGGACAGACAAACAGGGACAGACAGACAGGGACAGACAGATAGGGACAGACAGAAAGGAGCAAACAGACAGGGACAGACAGACAGGGACAGACAGACAGGGAAAGACAGACAGGGACAGACAGACAGGGACATACAGACAGGGACAGACAGACAGGGACAGACAGACAGGGACAAACAGACAGTGACAGAGAGGCAGGGACAGACATACAGGGACAAACAGACAGTGACAGACAGACAGGGACAGACAGACAGGAACAGACAGACAGGGACAGACAGACAGACAGACAGGGACAGACGGACAGACAGGGACATACAGACAGACTGGGACAGACAGACAGGGACACAAAGGGAAACACACAGGGACAGAGAGACAGACAGACAGGGACAGATAGGGACACACGGACACACGGACAGACAGACAGGGACAGACAGACAGACAGACAGGGACAGACAGACGAACAGACAGGGAGAGACAGGGAAAGACAGACAGGGATAGACAGGGACAGACAGACAAAAGACGGGGACATACAGACAGGCACAGACAGGCACAGACACACAGACAGACAGGGACAGACAGACAGACAGACAGGGACAGACAGACAGACAGACAGGGACAAACTGACAGACCAACAGGGACAGACAGGGAGAGACAGACAGGGAAAGACAGAGAGACAGACAGGGACAGACAGAGAGACAGACAGGGACAGACAGACAGACAGACAGAAAGGGACATACAGACAGACAGACAGGGACAGACAGACAGACCGACAGGGACAGACAGGGACAGACAGACAGGGACGGACAAGGACAGACAGACAGACAGACAGGGACAAACAGGGACAGACAGACAACAGACAGGGACAGACAGACAGGCACAGACAAGGACAGTCAGACAGGGACACACAGGGACAGACAGGAACAGACAGACAGACCGGCAGGGACAGAGAGACAGACAGACAGGGACAGACAGACAAACAGAAAGGGACAGACAGGGACACACACGGACAGAGAGACAGACAAACAGGGAAAGACAGGGACAGACAGACAGACAGACAGGGACAGACAAACAGGGACAGACAGGGACAGACAGAGAGACAGGCAAGGACAGACAGGGACAGACATACAGACAGCAGCGACAGACAGGGACAGACAGACAGACAGACAGGGACAAACAGTGACAGACAGACAGACAGACAGACAGGGACAGACAGACAGACAGACAGGGACATACACGGATAGACAGGGACAGACAGAAAGACAGGGACAAACAAACAGGGACAAACAGTGACAGACAGACAGGGACAGACAGACAGACTGGCAGGGACAGACAGGGACAGACAGACAGACAGTCAGGGACAGACAGACAGACAGTCAGGGACAGACAGGAAGACAAACAGGGACAGACAGTGACAGACAGACAGGGAGAGACAGACAGACAGCATACACGGACAGACAGGGACAGACAGTGGCAGACAGACAGACAGACAGGGACAGACAGGGACGGACAGACAGGGACGGACGGACAGGGACGGACAGACAGAGACAGACAGGGACAGACAGGCAAACAGACAGGGAAAGACAGACAAACAGACAGGGACAGACAGAGAAAGATAGGGACAC
The DNA here is from genome assembly GCA_023053575.1 of Branchinecta lynchi. Lineage (NCBI taxonomy): Eukaryota > Metazoa > Arthropoda > Branchiopoda > Anostraca > Branchinectidae > Branchinecta > Branchinecta lynchi. The sequence continues at coordinate 20,681,996 of JAKZAP010000015.1, forward strand.
ACAGACAGACAGACAGGGACAGACAGACAGACAGACAGACAGAAAGACAGACATGGACACACAGACAGGGAAAGACAGACAGGGACACGCAGGGACAGAGAACAAACAGACAGAGACAGACAGGGACAGACAGACAGACAGACATGGACAGACAGGGACAGACAGACAAACAACCAGGGACAGACTGACAGACAACACAGGGAGAGACAGGGAAAAGCAGACAGATATACGGGGACAGACAGGGAGATATAGACAGGGACAGACATGGAGAAAAAGACAGGGACAGACAGGGAGAGACAGACAGGGACAGACAGGGACAAACAGAGAGACAGACAGGGACAGACAGACAGACAGACAGGGACAGACAGACAGAGAGACATGGACAGACAGATAAACAGACAGGGACAGACAGGGACAGACAGACAGGGACACACAGGGACAGAGAGCAAACAGACAGGGACAGACATACATGGACAGACAGGGGCAGTCGGACAAACAGGCAGGGACAGACAAACAGGGAGAGACAGACAGGGAGAGACAAACAGGGACAGACATGGAGAGACAGACAGGGACAGACAGGGAGACAGACATGGACAGACATGGAGAAAAAGACAGGGACAGACAGGGAGAGACAGTCAGGGACAGACAGACAGGGGCAGACAGAGAAAGACAGACAGGGACAGACAGGGAGAGACAGACAGGGACAGACAGAGAGACAGACAGGGATAGACAGAGAGACAGACAGGCACAGACAGACAGACAGACAGGGACAGACAGACAGACAGACATGGACAGACAGACAAACAGACAGGGACAGACAGGGACAGACAGACAGGGACAGACAGACAGGGACAGACAGACAGGGACACACAGGGACAGAGAGCAAACAGACAGGGACAGACAGACAGACAGACATGGACAGACAGACAAACAGACAGGGACAGACAGACAGGGACAGACAGGGAGAGACAGAAGGGGACAGACAGAGAGACAGACAGGGACAGACAGACAGACAGACAGGGACAGACAGGGAGAGACAGACAGGGACAGACAGACAGAGAGACAGACAGGGACAGGCAAAGAGACAGACAGGGACAGACAGACAGACAGAAAGGGACAGACAGGGACAGACAGACAGACAGACATGGACAGACAGACAAACAGACAGGGACAGACATGGACAGACAGACAGGGACACACCCTGTCTGTCTGTCAGTCTGTCCCTGTCAGTCCCCCTCTGTTTGTCTCTCTGTCCCTGTCTGTCTGTCCCTGACTGTCCCTGACTGTCTGTCCCTGTCTGTCTGTCTGTCTGTCCCTGTCTGTCTGTCTCTCTGTCCCTCTGTGTCCCTGTCTGTATGTCCCTGTCTGTCCCTGTCTGTCTTTCTCTGTCCCTGTCTGATCCTGTCAGTCCCTGTCTGTTGTCTGTCTGTCCCTTTCTGTCCCTGTCTGTGTGTCTGTCGGACCCTGTCTATCCCTGTCTGTCTGTCCGTCTGTCCCTGTCTATCTGTCCCTGTCTGTCCCTGTCTGTCTGTCTTTCTGTCCGTGTCTGTCTGTCCCTGTCTGTCCCTGTCTGTCTGTCTGTCTGTCCCTGTCTGTCTGTCTGTCTGTCCCTGTCTGTCTATCTGTCTGTCCCTGTCTGTCTGTCTGTCTTTCCCTGTCTGTCTCTCCCTGTCTGTTCTTGTCTTTCCCTGTCTGTCTGTCTGTCTGTCCCTGTCTGTTCCTGTCTGTCCCTGTCTGTCTGTCCGTCTGTCCCTGTCTCTCTGTCTGTCTGTCCCTGTCTGTCTGTCTGTCCCTGCTCTCTGTCTGTCTGTCCCTGTCTGTCTGTCTGTCTGACTCTGTCTGTCTGTCTGTCTTTCCCTGTCTGTTCCTGTCTGTTTGTCTGTCTGTCCCTGTCTGTCTGTCTGTCCCTGTCTGTCTCTCTGTCCCTGTGTGTCCCTGTCTGTCTTTCCCTGTCTCTTTGTCCCTGTCTGTCCCTGTCTGTTGTCTGTCTGTCCCTGTCTGTCTGTCCCTGTCTGTCTGTCTGTCTGCCCCTGTCTGTCTGTCCCTTTCTGTCCCTGTCGGTCTGTCTGTCTGTCTGTCTGTCCCTGTCTGTCTGTCTGTCTGTCTGTCTGTCTGTCTGTCTGTCTGTCTGTCCCTGTCTGTCTGTCTGTCTGTCCCTATCTGTCTGTCTGTCCCTGTCTGTCAGTCTGTCTCTCCCTGTCTGTCTGTCCCTGTCTGTTCCTGTCTGTTCCTGTCTGTCTGTCCCTGTCTCTCTGTCTGTCTGTCCCTGTCTCTCTGTCTGTCTGTCCCTGGTTGTCCCTGTCTGTCCCTGTATGTCTGTCTGTTTGTCTGTTCTTGTCAGTCTGTCCCTGTCTGTCTCTGTCTGTCCCTGTCTGTCCCTGTATGTCCCTGTCTGTCCCTGTCTGTCCCTGTTTGTCCATGTCTGTCCCTGTCTGTTTGTCTGTTTGTCCCTTCTGTCTATCTGTCTGTCCCTGTGTGTCTGTGTGTCCCTGTCTGTTTGTCTCTCTGTCCCTGTCTTTCAGTCCATGTCTGTCCCTGTCTGACTTTCTGTCTGTCCTTGTCTGTCCCTGTCTGTGTGTCCCTGTCTGTCTGTCTGTCACTGTTTGTCCCTGTTTGTTTGTCCCTGTCTGTCCCTGTATATCCCTGTTTGTCCCTGCCTGTCTGTCTGTCTGTCCCTGTTTGTTCCTGTCTGTCTGTCCCTGTCTGTCCCTGTCTGTCTGTCCCTGTCTGTCCCTGTCGGTCTTTCAGTTTGTCCCGGTCTGTCTGTCTGTCCCTGTCTGTCTGTCTGTATGTCCCTTTCTGTCTGTCTGTCTGTCTCTCTGTCTGTCCCTGACTTTCTCTCTGTCTTTCCCTGTCTGTCTCTCCCTGTCTGTCCCTGTCTGTCCCTCTGTCCCTGTCTGTCCCTGTCTGTCCCTGTCTGTTCCTGTCTGTCTGTCCCTGTCTGTCTGTCCCTGTCTCTCTGTCTGTCTGTCCCTGGTTGTCCCTGTCTGTCCCTGTCTGTCTGTCTGTCTGTCTGTTCTTGTCTGTCTGTCCCTGTCTGTCACTGTCTGTCCCTGTCTGTCCCTGTATGTCCCTGTCTGTCCCTGTCTGTCCCTGTCTGTCCCTGTATGTCCCTGTCTGTCCCTGTCTGTCCCTGTTTGTCCCTGTCTGTCCCTGTCTGTTTGTCTGTTTGTCCCTTCTGTCTATCTGTCTGTCCCTGTGTGTCTGTGTGTCTGTCCCTGTCTGTTGGTCTCTCTGTCCCTGTCTGTCCCTGTCTGTCTGTCCCTGTCTGTCCCTGTCTGTCTGTCCATGTCTGTCCCTGTCTGACTTTCTGTCTGTCCTTGTCTGTCTGTCCCTGTCTGTCTGTCCCTGTCTGTCTCTATGTCTGTCCCTGTCTGTCTGTCCCTGTCTGTCTGTATGTCTGTCCCTGTCTGTTTGTCTCTCTGTCCTTGTCTGTCCCTGTCTGTCTGTCCCTGTCAGACTCTCTGTCTGTACCTGTCTGTCTGTCTGTCTATGTCTGTCTGTATATCTGTCCCTGTCTGTTTGTCTGTCTGTCCCTTTCTGTCTTTCTGTCTGTCTGTCTGTCTGTCCCTGTCTGTCTGTCTGTTTGTCTGTCCTTGTATGTCCCTGTCTGTAGGTGTCTGTCCCTGTCTGTCTGTCCCTTTCTGTCTGTCTATCACTGTTTGTCCCTGTTTGTTTGTCCCTGTCTGTCCCTGTTTGTCCCTGCCTGTCTGTCTGTCTGTCCCTGTTTGTTCCTGTCTGTCTGTCCCTGTCTGTCCCTGTCTGTCTGTCCCTGTCGGTCTTTCAGTTTGTCCCTGTCTGTCTGTCTGTCCCTTTCTGTCCCTGTCTGTCTGTCTGTCCCTGTCTGTCTCTCTGTCTGTCCCTGTCTGTCTCTCTGTATTTCCCTGTCTGTCTCTCCCTGTCTGTCCCTGTCGGTCTGTCAGTTTGTCCCTGTCTGTCTGTCTGTCTGTCTCTGTCTGACAGACAGACAGGGAGAGACAGACAGGGACAGACAGAGACACAGACAGGGACAGACAGACAGACAGACAGACAGGGACAGACAGTGAGAGACAGACAGGGACAGACAGACAGAGAGACATACAGGGACAGGCAAAGAGACAGACAGGGACAGACAGACAGACAGACATGGACAGACAGACAAACAGACAGGGACAGACATGGACAGACATACAGGGACAGAGAGCATGTCTGTCCCTGTCTGTCTGTCAGTCTGTCCCTGTCAGTCCCTGTCTGATTGTCTGTCTGTCCCTGTCTGTCTGTCCCTGACTGTCCCTGTCTGTCTGTCCCTGTCTGTCTGTCTGACTGTCCCTGTCTGTCTGTCTGTCTGTCCCTGTGTGTCCCTGTCTGTGTGTCCCTGTCTGTCTGTCCCTGTCTGTCTGTCTCTGTCTATCCCTGTCTTTTCCTTTCTGTCCCTGTCTGTTGTCTCTCTGTCCCTTTCTGTCCCTGTCTGTGTGTCTGTCGGACCCTGTCTATCCCTGTCTGTCTGTCCGTCTGTCCCTGTCTGTCTGTCTTTCTGTCCGTGTCTGTCTGTCCCTGTCTGTCTGTCTGTCTGTCCCTGTCTGTCTGTCTGTCTGTCCCTGTCTGTCTGTCTGTCTGTCCCTATCTGTCTGTCTGTCTCTCCCTGTCTGTCTGTCCCTGTCTGTTCTTGTCTGTTCCTGTCTGTTCCTGTCTGTCCCTGTCTGTCTGTCCGTCTGTCCCTGTCTCTCTGTCCCTGTCTGTCTGTCTGTCCCTGTATGTCTGTCTGACTGTCCCTGTCTGTCTGTCTGTCTGTCCCTGCTCTCTGTCTGTCTGTCCCTGTCTGTCTGTCTGTCTGACCCTGTCTGTCTGTCTGTCTTTCCCTGTCTGTCCCTGTCTGTTTGTCTGTCTGTCCCTGTCTGTCTGTTCTTGTCTGTTTGTCTGTCTGTCCCTGTCTGTCTGTCTGTCCCTGTCTGTCTCTCTGTCCCTGTGTGTCCCTGTCTGTCTTTCCCTGTCTCTTTGTCCCTGTCTGTTGTCTGTCTGTCCCTGTCTGTCTGTCTGTCTGTCTGCCCCTGTCTGTCTGTCCCTTTCTGTCCCTGTCTGTCTGTCTGTCTGTCTGTCTGTCTGTCCCTGTCTGTCTGTCCCTTTCTGTCCCTGTCTGTCTGTCCTTTTCTGTCCCTGTCTGTCTGTCTGACCCTGTCTGTCTGTCCCTGTCTGTCAGTCTGTCTCTCCCTGTCTGTGTTTCTGTCTGTCCCTGTCTGGTCCTGTCTGTTCCTGTCTGTCTGTCCCTGTCTGTCTGTCCCTGTCTCTCTGTCTGTCTGTTCCTGCCTCTCTGTCTGTCTGTCCCTGTCTGTCCCTGTCTGTCTGTCCGTCTGTCTGTTCTTGTCCGTCTGTCCCTGTTTGTCTCTGTCTGTCCCTGTCTGTCCCTGTCTGTCCCTGTCTGTCCCTGTCTTTCCCTGTCTGTCCCTGTCAGTCCCTGTTTGTCCATGTCTGTCCCTGTCTGTTTGTCTGTTTGTCCCTTCTGTCTATCTGTCTGTCCCTGTGTGTCTGTGTGTCAGTCCCTGTCTGTCTGTACTTCTGTCCATGTCTGTTTGTCTCTCTGTCCATGTCTGTTTGTCTCTCTGTCCCTGTCTGTCCCTGTCTGTCTCTCTGTCTGTACCTGTCTGTCTGTCTGTCTGTCTGTCTGTCCCTGTTTGTCTGTCTGTCTGTCCCCTTCAGTCTTTCTGTCTGTCTGTCCGTCTGTCCCTGTCTGTCTCTGTCTGTCTTTCTGTCTGTCCTTGTCTGTCCCTGTCTGTCTGTCCCTGTCTGTCTGTCCCTGTCTGTCCCTGTCTGTCCCTGTCTGTCCCTGTGTGTCTGTGTGTCCCTGTCTGTTTGTCTCTCTGTCCCTGTCTTTCAGTCCATGTCTGTCCCTGTCTGACTTTCTGTCTGTCCTTGTCTGTCCCTGTCTGTGTGTCCCTGTCTGTCTGTCTGTCACTGTTTGTCCCTGTTTGTTTGTCCCTGTCTGTCCCTGTATATCCCTGTTTGTCCCTGCCTGTCTGTCTGTCTGTCCCTGTTTGTTCCTGTCTGTCTGTCCCTGTCTGTCCCTGTCTGTCTGTCCCTGTCTGTCCCTGTCGGTCTTTCAGTTTGTCCCGGTCTGTCTGTCTGTCCCTGTCTGTCTGTCTGTATGTCCCTTTCTGTCTGTCTGTCTGTCTCTCTGTCTGTCCCTGACTTTCTCTCTGTCTTTCCCTGTCTGTCTCTCCCTGTCTGTCTGTCCCTGTCTGTTCCTGTCTGTTCCTGTCTGTCTGTCCCTGTCTCTCTGTCTGTCTGTCCCTGTCTCTCTGTCTGTCTGTCCCTGGTTGTCCCTGTCTGTCCCTGTATGTCTGTCTGTTTGTCTGTTCTTGTCAGTCTGTCCCTGTCTGTCTCTGTCTGTCCCTGTCTGTCCCTGTATGTCCCTGTCTGTCCCTGTCTGTCCCTGTTTGTCCATGTCTGTCCCTGTCTGTTTGTCTGTTTGTCCCTTCTGTCTATCTGTCTGTCCCTGTGTGTCTGTGTGTCCCTGTCTGTTTGTCTCTCTGTCCCTGTCTTTCAGTCCATGTCTGTCCCTGTCTGACTTTCTGTCTGTCCTTGTCTGTCCCTGTCTGTGTGTCCCTGTCTGTCTGTCTGTCACTGTTTGTCCCTGTTTGTTTGTCCCTGTCTGTCCCTGTATATCCCTGTTTGTCCCTGCCTGTCTGTCTGTCTGTCCCTGTTTGTTCCTGTCTGTCTGTCCCTGTCTGTCCCTGTCTGTCTGTCCCTGTCTGTCCCTGTCGGTCTTTCAGTTTGTCCCGGTCTGTCTGTCTGTCCCTGTCTGTCTGTCTGTATGTCCCTTTCTGTCTGTCTGTCTGTCTCTCTGTCTGTCCCTGACTTTCTCTCTGTCTTTCCCTGTCTGTCTCTCCCTGTCTGTCCCTGTCTGTCCCTCTGTCCCTGTCTGTCCCTGTCTGTCCCTGTCTGTCCCTGTCTGTTCCTGTCTGTCTGTCCCTGTCTGTCTGTCCCTGTCTCTCTGTCTGTCTGTCCCTGGTTGTCCCTGTCTGTCCCTGTCTGTCTGTCTGTCTGTCTGTTCTTGTCTGTCTGTCCCTGTCTGTCACTGTCTGTCCCTGTCTGTCCCTGTATGTCCCTGTCTGTCCCTGTCTGTCCCTGTCTGTCCCTGTATGTCCCTGTCTGTCCCTGTCTGTCCCTGTTTGTCCCTGTCTGTCCCTGTCTGTTTGTCTGTTTGTCCCTTCTGTCTATCTGTCTGTCCCTGTGTGTCTGTGTGTCTGTCCCTGTCTGTTGGTCTCTCTGTCCCTGTCTGTCCCTGTCTGTCTGTCCCTGTCTGTCCCTGTCTGTCTGTCCATGTCTGTCCCTGTCTGACTTTCTGTCTGTCCTTGTCTGTCTGTCCCTGTCTGTCTGTCCCTGTCTGTCTCTATGTCTGTCCCTGTCTGTCTGTCCCTGTCTGTCTGTATGTCTGTCCCTGTCTGTTTGTCTCTCTGTCCTTGTCTGTCCCTGTCTGTCTGTCCCTGTCAGACTCTCTGTCTGTACCTGTCTGTCTGTCTGTCTATGTCTGTCTGTATATCTGTCCCTGTCTGTTTGTCTGTCTGTCCCTTTCTGTCTTTCTGTCTGTCTGTCTGTCTGTCCCTGTCTGTCTGTCTGTTTGTCTGTCCTTGTATGTCCCTGTCTGTAGGTGTCTGTCCCTGTCTGTCTGTCCCTTTCTGTCTGTCTATCACTGTTTGTCCCTGTTTGTTTGTCCCTGTCTGTCCCTGTTTGTCCCTGCCTGTCTGTCTGTCTGTCCCTGTTTGTTCCTGTCTGTCTGTCCCTGTCTGTCCCTGTCTGTCTGTCCCTGTCGGTCTTTCAGTTTGTCCCTGTCTGTCTGTCTGTCCCTTTCTGTCCCTGTCTGTCTGTCTGTCCCTGTCTGTCTCTCTGTCTGTCCCTGTCTGTCTCTCTGTATTTCCCTGTCTGTCTCTCCCTGTCTGTCCCTGTCGGTCTGTCAGTTTGTCCCTGTCTGTCTGTCTGTCTGTCTCTGTCTGACAGACAGACAGGGAGAGACAGACAGGGACAGACAGAGACACAGACAGGGACAGACAGACAGACAGACAGACAGGGACAGACAGTGAGAGACAGACAGGGACAGACAGACAGAGAGACATACAGGGACAGGCAAAGAGACAGACAGGGACAGACAGACAGACAGACATGGACAGACAGACAAACAGACAGGGACAGACATGGACAGACATACAGGGACAGAGAGCATGTCTGTCCCTGTCTGTCTGTCAGTCTGTCCCTGTCAGTCCCTGTCTGATTGTCTGTCTGTCCCTGTCTGTCTGTCCCTGACTGTCCCTGTCTGTCTGTCCCTGTCTGTCTGTCTGACTGTCCCTGTCTGTCTGTCTGTCTGTCCCTGTGTGTCCCTGTCT